>PVJX010002406.1:0-129870 GCA_004027295.1 Dolichotis patagonum | reverse complement strand
TAGTAGAAGAACAACTATTGTGAAGACAATGAGATATACAATGTTGCCTGTTACTGTTGTCCTGGTGACCTGCTGTGATGTTCTGTGCCAATTTCACTATACTGTCTCAATTGGCTTTATTCCATCCTTTTTTTTCTGTTTGCAGCTTCACTGTGTGTTCACTTTGTTTGCCTTAATTTTGTAACATGAACAGCTATTTTGGGGAGTATATGGTTTGTCAACTAGTGATTTATGGTTTTTTTGAGGTTTTGTATTGTTTCTACCCTTTTTTCTGTATTGCTTTTTTTTTTCTCTTTAAATAAAATTTTAAAAAAATATGGGACATGTTAAAATAGTAGTGTGTTGACCAGTTTTCTATCATCACACCAAATACTTGAGATATTCAACTTATAATGATAAAAGGGTTATTTAGGCTTATGGCATCAGAGAATCTAGTTCATGGTCAGTTGTCTGCATTGCTTTTAGGCCCGTGGAGAGGAAGCACATCATGGTGGGAGCATGTAGTGGAGCAAAACTGCTCACATCCTGGCTGGAAAGAGAAAAGAAAAGGAAGAGGGAGGGATCAGGCTTAGGTGCATTTCTGCCTAGAGCAGGTAATAGTCTAGCTAAGAATGTTAGCATCCTGCAAGTTAACTCCTTCTTGGTGTGGGAATCTTTCTGGTTTTCCTAACACTTGGTATTAAGTTCTTATTAGTGTGGGAATCTTTTCTGGTTTTCTTAACACTTTATTTAGAAGCACACAATTTCATATAAAAGGCATGAGATTGAATGTCAACTTTGCTTTTCTCTGACTCTTATCTCCAGTACAGAGACTAGAACCCAAGTTATAAAACTGAACAAGTTTATAAAGAAAGACATTTTTGCCCATGCTTGGGCAAAATTTAGATGTATATAAGAATCACAAGGATATCCACAGCCTAGATATTTAATAAGTATGGGACTAGAAACAAATGCTCATTTTTATTCCATGCTTCTCATATACAACTGTACTTTTAAAGTTTTTCAAGAAATACAAAGCATCAGTTTTAAAAGATATTTTAAAATATTTTGGAAATTGGTTTCCTGGACATTCTTTCTAAATGAATTAATTAGACAAATAATGAACAAAGTAAACTTGTTTTCGCCGAACTTTTGAGTGTTGATACTAATGTGTCAAGAATACTTAGTTTAAAATCACATGAGCCCTCTCAAGAAATCACCTACCACAATTCATATAGCTCAGACTCAAATCTCCCCTGGCTTTTTCCAAAATTTACATTTTGCAAGGGACACAGGGACTTCAAGAAAACACTTGCCAGGAATCTCCTTCCATTGAATATAAGAGAAACCCAAAATGCACTGGCCTGTATGTTGAGTGCCATTCTTGGGCGAATTTAAGATCTGATGATAAGAGTCATAAAACTTTCACTTTACTTGATGTTTCTTCATTCTATGTCTCAATTCTTTGTCACATAAACAGGCATAAAAGAAGGTAAACAATATGATGTGGCTCTCCTCTGGTATTAGCCAAGATGGGACAAAAGAATCTGCCATCTAAATTTGACAAGCATGGGCAAAAATGTCTTTCTTTGTAAATTTGTTCAGTTCTATAACTTGGGCTCTGGGCTCTGGGCTCTGGGCTCTGGGCTCTGGGCTCTTTCCAACAGTTGAGGAATCAAGGAAGGGTAAAGCAACAACTTCATCAAAATTAAACAATTACTCTTCAAAATAAACTTAAGAAGATGGAAAGACAAGCCACAAACTAGGATAAAATATGTGCAAAAATATATATCTAATAAGGGACATGTACCTAGAATATATACAGAACTGTGTATACATACTGCTGTTGGAAACATAAGATGATGAATCAGCCTGGAAAACACTGTCTCAGTTTTCTAAAACATAAACATACAAGTAAATTAGTCTGCCAATTGTAGGAGGGTTGCTGTGTAAATTACAATGGAATGTAAGACCTAAAAAGTCAAAATGGATCCTCTTAATCTTTTGGATCATCTATTGGTATTGTCCACTTGCTGGGAGTGTGAATTATAATCAATCAGTGAGCAGAAGGAATCTTTTTCTGACTACTTATGCTTATCTCAGGCCTCACCTGCAAGGTCCAAAGCCCCGGCGCTTACCCTTGAAGAATCCATATCACTTCTCCAGGTGCAGAGCATGCCTGCTGCTAACAGCAGCGTGTCAGCAGGATCTGTCAGTTGCAGCTGTTTCCCAGCTGTTTACAATACAGCTACACCGATTCAGGGTCAGCTTAAGTGGTTTGTCCAGCCACCTGGTCTGAATTTTTCCATCTATCTCTGATAAACGTACTGATGATAGCGTAAGCTTCAGTTTTATTGGGAATACTAACTACAATGTCTGGTATTCTCCTTAAAGTTGAGTCACATTTTTGTGTTGTCTTATAATTCTAGGCATTTCTGTTGGCCTAAACATGCTCTTGGTTTGGGTTATACAGTCCAGGCAGGTGTATCTGGCCTACTTCTGCATCCTCAGTTGACTCCAGAGCTATGTGTGTGTGAATAGTTTTGGCTGGTCTTGAACTCACTATGTCGCTCAGGTTGGCCTCAATCTCATGGTGATCTTCTTGCTGTGGCCTCCCCAAGTGTTAGAATTACTGATGTGCACTACCATGCCTGGCTCCAGACCTTTAAGAGTCTTTGGATTTACTCAGTAGACAATCTGATTTACTTCTTTGCTATTTAAAGGGCATATCTAATTTATTCCTATAATGACTAAAATTTTGATGGGAGTAAATAATGTAATCTAATTTATCTTCATATATACATGTATATGTATATGTATATGTATATGTATATGTATATGTATACGTATATGTATATGTATATATATAGTCTCTTGCTAAGAAATTTTTATTGACTTCCAGCCAAGCTCCCTGGTCTTTCTATGATGGTTCTTTGCCCAACTTATGTTCCAACTAAACTATGGACTATTTCTTAATGTATTACAATTTACATGACTTTGTTTATGCTATCTCCTCCTCCCAGAATATAATGTCTCCTGTTCATATGCTTATATATGAACAGCTCAAATGATGTTTTTTGCATATACATTTAAAATAATCTTCTCAGTTCCCAACCTCACTGTCACATACATGAATCTCTTAAACCACCATCTATGATAGCTAACTCTGATTGTGTACCAACTTGCATAAGAAACACCCAACTAAATTGGATTAGCATAGTTCAGGGCATGGAAGACCCACCTGGGGAAGACTGTCACCAGAAAGGCAAGAAAGGGAAAAGAAGAAGAAAGGATTACTTCTGTTTCTTAGTACCAACTCAAGCATTCGTCTTGAAGATCATCTCCTGAACTCCAGCACAGGCCCTTCAGCCTACCGTCACAGACCATTTGGACTTGCATGGGACACTGCACTGAGATCCAGGCCTTCAGTTCAATCCTTCAGACCTGTAGGGCACAGACAGACCTGTCCCTCTCTTTTACCTTGACACTGTGGATGGCCATTGCAAGCCAATTTTTGAAAATTCTCATATATTTGTATACCTTGTATTAAATTTATTTCTCTAATAAGCACTGATTGATACACTATCTTATTCCTTTTTAGGAATTATTTGCATATACTTTTTCTTCCACCCCTGCTGAACCCTAAATACCATTAAGACTAGTTAGGGTCCATGTTCACTCTACATTTGTTCATGATGTATTCAGTCTAGTAAAAGCTTAATAAACAGTTTCTTCAACCCAATTTTATCTTCCAATCAGAGACAGATGGGCCAGAATTTGAGTCCTTGTCCTCATGTTTACTAGTCCTGTATCCAAAGCAAGCCACTTAGCCTCCATTTCCTCAAATGTAAAGCTAGAATAAGAGCATCTTTCTAGTATACTCAGAGTCATTGTAATGAGCTAATCAGATAATGTATTGAAAGTACTTTGAAAACTACAAAGATTTATACAAGGCAAAAGTTAGCATCTGCACATGCTTTAAGGATACATACATTTTTATGTACTGGAAGTAAAAGTATTAGGTACATAGAACCCCCGTAAAGTTAGAGTAGCTCTCATATAGTACTCTGAAGGGCAGAAACGCTTGGGAAACTGTCCATAAATATTAGTGTCAGATCCACAACATCTGACTTTGGTCTTGTGCTATTTTCATTAAGTTATTTATGTAGACACTAGAAATATTTGCTAAAGCAAATAGAATCTATGACGTTTTTACTGGAAGTTAAAAAGAATTTAGAACCTGCCTGATTGAAAAAAATAGCACTGAAACATAGTGGTTAGAAGTACTTGCTCTGCACCCCATCATACAATATCTACGTTATTCCAGGCTATGTCTCAAAACCTCTCCATACCTCCATCAGAATGTAAAGTCTAGGAGACAGGAATTTTGTATGTATTTTATGAACTGCCATATGCTCTATCCTATATCAGCTAACACATAGTAAGAGTTAAAAGTGTGTTTTTTTAATGAATAAGTCTCCCTTTTTTGAAGAATAAAATGCTTAACAATCCCATAAGATTGTGAGTTAAATAAAAAATATTGGATGGAGCTCTTTACAGTAACTTGAATTCAGCAAGTAGAATTCAGTAAGCTGGACATTATTATTCTATTGAAAACAAACTTAGGGATCATTTCTTCTAATTGAAATTGGGTGGAACAATAGCACCAAAAGGATGGGTTTTCAGCCTGAATACCCAGTCTTGGTTACTGTGTACTACAACTGTAGAGACAAATAGAAAGTACTTTCTGGCAAACATGGTTTGCACAAAGGTGCCTCTATCAATGAAAGTGTTACCACTGAAGTTCATCATGTGCAATAATTAAGCAAAAAGAACTTAACCATACACCAACATCATATATAGACTTTTTTTCTTAAACAAAAACCATTTTTCCTAACAAAATGTCTCAAAACTTTTAATGTAGAAACAAACACACAAATAAGGCAGTATTAGTGTATGTTAGCAATAGGCCTTCTATTTAATTTATTTTTTAAATTTTTTATTTTTTTAATTCTGAGGATCAACAGTCCTTTTATTTCGAAAGCATGTTTTTATTTTGAAGAAATGTTTCATTAAAAATATTTACATTCACAACCAAAGACTAGTTATGAAACCAAATATGCATGCTAAGTTACCTTTTCATGAATATTCACATATAGCAAATTAAAACATTAAATGAATTATTTAGATCAAAAGAGAAAAAACAATATATAATAGAAGTATAACCAATACTCAAATAATAGCAGATAATTAACACTGATACTAAACTTGACATAATTTCATATAAACCTAAGAGGCCTAGACTCACCTCAGGATCGTTCAGAATCACAGAATTATTAAGAATTCCAAGTATAATTGTGTAATAATAATACTGTTCATTTGAGCTTTCTGATAGAGCTCTAGATAAAAGATACTTGTTATAAAGATAAATGAAGACAGGTGTGAGGAGGAATAGTGTAGGTGCATATTTGCATGTATATCATAAATATGGTATAAATACAGAATACACATATTTCTTTCCTGTCTTGTCTTTCTTTTCTAAAATATTGCCTCTGTTTTTTCTAGAAGCACAATATACCCTAAACAAAATATTTTCAGTTTAAAAAAGTGTTCTAGACAGTTTGAAATTTAAATTTTTTCTAATCAGTATATACTTTGAATGTAAGAGATTTGTTCTTTTGTATTTTGAAAGTTTATTTTGAAATGATGTTTTAATCTTTTAACGATTCATGATTAAATAATGATTAAGATGAAAAATTATGACAGTCAAACATCAATGAATTCAAAATTTATTTTTGAGCTGGATTTTTAGTTCAATGAAACAATTTTGCCTAACATGCACAAGGTCCTGGTTTGATTTCTAGGATTGCTGTATATATATATATATATATATATATATATATATATATATATGAATTTTAATTGTAGCTTGTTTTCATTTTAACTAGACTGTATCTTCTGATGATTATCATCTATTACCCTCCTACTTAATCAGTTTATTTACATATGGAAACTTAAATTTGTTCCATTAATCTTTTAGATATATTTTATATCAAAAGTTGAATATTATGTATACTATGACATATTTTGCTTTCTAAAAATAAAATTCCTAAAGTGAAAGAAATCATTATAATTCAGTCAATTTTTCCCACACCTTAGCTACTCATGGGAAATACTAACCTCACAGTATACACACTGTTTAATTTTTCAGGCAATGAGTACTCAGTTTAAGGCCCCAACACTGAAATCTTTATTATGTTTTAAATTGACAAATAATTATGTATATCTTTAGGGAGCAATGTTATGTTTTGATATATCTGGAATGATTTGATGATCTGGAATGATTCAATCAAGCTAATTAACATATCCATAAACTCACATACTTTATTCTTGCAGTACAAATATTTAAAATCTATGCTTTACGCAAATTTAAAATATTCACTGTGCTATTATTGACTATAATTGCCATGCTGTAAAACAGATGTTAAAAATTTCTCCTAAGTGAAATGTTATACTCTAACCAACATCTCTCCAGCACTATTGTATTCTCTACCTCTATTAGTTTGATATTTTTAGATTCCACAGATACATGAGATCATGATTCACATTACTAAATCTTAGGTGAACTTACAAATTCTGTAATTGCCCACATTCCACACCCATCTGGCTTTCCAACTGGAAGTCCTGGAATAATCCCAATTCTCTTTCTCCTTGCCTACTCCCTGATGATAGCAGGCACTCTCTTACCCAGTCAGTTTTCTGCAGGTGGAAAACCTTGGACATGAGGCCCTTGCTGTCCTTGGTTGTTGCTAGATATCCTCACCATACTTTCTCAGAAATGGAAAAACTTACTTGATCTGTACCCTGAAAGAGGACTTCTGCTCAGGGTCCCCAAATTCCTGTGCAGACCGCAGACCTGGCCCAAAGTAATTGCCCCTTACATAGTGGTTGTTGTGGTTATCATATTATCATACTATATATGTATAAGCGCACACGCGCACACACACGCACACGCGCACACACACACACACACATGCATGTGAGGTAATACCAAAATATATAGTGAACATTTAAATTTTAAAAAGGTTTAGTATACTAACAGACACATTGCCATTAATACCCCTCAATATACCCTCTTTCACTTCAAACAAACTAAATCCATAACTCTTACCACACTCTGAAACAGTTTTGGAAGCCCTCTTTGTATTTATGAGATGTGATCAAAAAAGGTGTGAAAGCTGCAGCTGAATGCCATCTAGCAGAAAAGCCAGCTCTTAAAAATGTTTTGGGATATCCCCATATATCACATTCAGCAGATCTAGCATCGTAGGGCTTCTGGTTCATCCCCAGAGTCAAAATGACTGTGAAAGAGAAACATTTCAAATTGATTCCAGACACTGAAGCACATGATAGTGCAACTAGGATGCTTACAAAGAGGACTTCCAGAACTGCTGCTGAATATGTAAAAATGAAGAAGAGGGGGATTAATGGTGATGTGTCTTTTCCTGTAACAAATTTTTAAACCTAAATATTCTCCATATTTTTGATCATGGCTCTTTTATTTTTGTGGTGCTGAATACTGAACCCAGGACTTTGTGCATATTGGGCAAATGTTTTCCAGTGTCCTGCATCCCAAGCCTTGTATTACTCTGTTTGATCAAGTGTTAAATCAAGTGACTAGAGCTGCCTGAGAGAGATACCATGTCAACTCTAAGTGTAACACAGTTTCTGGAATATAGTGCACCCTTGACAAATAGTCATTGGCTGACTGACTAGCCCTGGAACATATGTCAGAAAATTCATTAATGGCGTTTAATAGCCACGTAGTCTTTGCTACCTCACTGAGCCTCAATTCTCTGAACTCTGACGCAAGGAGAATGACAGGCCATCCAACAGGGTGTTGTAAGAAATGTGTAGCACACATTGCATAAATGTCTGCTGGGCTGAACCACTGACTATTCACAGTTGGTTACCTTTGCAGCTCTGCTAGAGTTATGTCTGAGAAATAAATTACAATAAAGACTTTGGCTTTTACTCAGTTTTTGCAGAGCCAAAGCAATATAACTGACGTTGTTTCTTGAAAACACAGTATATGTTTATGCTTTTATGAAGGGTTCAGGAGGGGAAGGAATGAGTTCAAGGAAGGAAGCTATTCACCAGAGCACCTCTGAAGGATAATATAGTATCTTGTTCAGGGTGGTTTGGTGGAGAAATATTAGAAGATTAATTTAGCCCACGTCTTGAATTCATAAGATGAATGAAGTTTTGACTGTTAACATTATTTCCAAAAAACATATATACTTCATTGTAAAGACACACTGATTATATGAACAAGTAACACCTATCTTTTGGCCTAAACCTGTATAGTAACATACAAGCTTTCAAACTCTTTAGTATAAAGTATAGTAAGATATCAACAGTAGAATAACCAGTACAAAACAATATTTTCCATTACTATGCACAATGCACTGTATATTACAGTTCTGTTGTCTTGCATAGAAATTATTGTACAGTGTTGGTTGCAATTAATACAGATGGAGATGAAAGTGAGAAAATGAGAAAAGGGGCAAGATGGTAGAATAAATTCCTGAGGTCCTGCAAGTTAGGAGGGGGAAAACACAATTCTTATGTAGAAACTGTAGACAATTCACATTGGCAGGCAGAAGAGAGAATAAGAGTTTTCATACTTGAACCAGCTCTTGGTTGGTCTGTTTGTCACTTACAAGTTGACTTCATGACATACTGATATGTATATAATTTGTAGATTAAAACACACAAATGCACATACACCCACATACATGCACACATGCATATACACAAAATATTTGTAAGACAACTCTGTTTGTAATAGCCCATGACTTACAGGACTTATTATGATGAATTCTATAATTATCTAAAGCAATGTGAAAGTAATTTTATTGTATTATATTTTTGTGTTAAATAAATGAACTTATTAAATATATATCTTTAAAACATACCACATTATTCTTAATATTGTATTGTCATTACTTTGAACATACATTGAGAATCTTTAAAAAATAAAATTAAGTGTTCCAGCCTCCAAAACTTCCAAAATTTCCTTTTTATGCCTGCACTTGATGACTTTTGGTAAAGCTATCAGGCCTCTTTCTGAAAGTTAAACTTAGACGTTTAACACATCTACAGGAGGAAAACATCTCCAGCTCCACAGGAGAACTACAGCTAATTAGTACTAACAGCATAGCTCAATAGTAAACTAGCCACCAAAAGAGGAAAGCAAGGAAACCTTGAGGCACAGAAGTCTGTGTAAACATGCATCAAATCTGAACCAGTACAGGAGACAGCTGACTACACAGACCTGCCGGACGATTTCTCAGTGATATCTCTCTAGGATTCTCCACAGCTCAGGAATCACATTCTCCAGACTTCAAAGCAATGGTTTCTCAACAAAAAATGCAAGTCACTAGAAATGGGTTTCCCTCTTTGCTAATTCAGGAATTTTCATCCTTCTTTATGGATTAATACAGGTGAGTTTGACTAAGGTGAATTCAATTACATCAATATATTCCAGTTTCTGGCCTTTCAGGCTTGGAACAAAACCGGATGCAAACTAAATTCATGAAAATAATGAAACCTTCACGACCATTCACACAGCATTCCCCTGGTTTGCCTGTCTGTTTCTCAGGACTTCTTGGGGCCCACTTATCTCTTAGAATGTTCCAACCATTTCTGCCCTCCCTGTACAGGCACTTCTGTATTTGATAGTTGTTTTTATGCTATAGTTACATTTAGCAATTAAATTTAATATTTGGATTCTTTTTTAAGATCTAAGAAGCCTTTCTGAAGTTATTTTATCCAAGCTTCCTGATATAATGAGTGAACCTGATACAGCTGAGTGAATCAGCACCCCTGAGGTGCACTCCATCACGGGGAAGACCTGACTTGCACTAGGGTAAACTACAAGCCAGCATCATCATCTACCTCCTTAACTCCTCAACCTCAGTGTCATTGAGGTTGCTGTGCATCAAATGTATATGCAGTGGTCATAATGAGTGGTGTGAGGAGGAAACGAAAGTAAAGCCATAAATCAAAATGTTGAGGATCTTGATCTGGGAAAATAAACCCTAAATAACATTTGTAAAAAATGAGAAACCTACTAAAAACTGACTGGGAGCACTGCGTGTGGAGTCCAATTTTCAGGAAAAGCAGCTTAACATGACTGTTAACAGTCAGCTGTTGAGGACCCCATGGGTCAGGTGCTAAATGCCTTATGTGAGAGAGATGCTGTCAAATAAAACACAATTATCTGTAGATCCTCCGAAAATAGATGAAAACATTAGCTTTATTTAAAAGGTCCTAGCTTTAGCGTTCTATAAGGGAGAATCACCTTGGAACTTTTCCTCATATCTAAAATGAGAGCAGGAAGAAAATAAATACCCTCTAACAGCAACTTAAACTCAATAGTAATGTCTCAGAGCTGGGTTCCCTGTTCTGCTACTTTGACAATTCTTACTATAACCTCCATCGTGGTAGGTCTCTTACAATATCCCCTGGAGGTGATACTTTATTTATTTTCTAGCATTCAGTAAGCATTGTGAAGCAGCACAGCCTCAGGTGAAGCTAAAAGATTATCTTTAAAATGACCTAATTTAAAACAATCACCCAATTTGCAATATTGTAAAATATTTAAAATTATAACTCGCTGTGTCACAATAGCCAATGGCAAGTCAACAGTAAAAGCATACAGTAGAGAAATTACTATGAAATAGACATTTTGTGACAGAATAGAATATTTGGACTCAGTTGTTTCACTTATAAAGTGGCTCACCAATAGAAAGCAGTGGCTGCCACATCACTGGTCCGTCAGTAAAATATTTGTTGAATGAATAAATGAAGGAAAGAGTCCTATCTGTGTAGTTCACAGATACACTGGTCTCTTAGACTAGTGTACCTGGCAGATAAAAATATTCAAATATTAATGGAAAAAATACATAACCAAGTATATTTATTTATTCTGCAATCACTATATTGTGATTAAATTTGAAATTGACATGCAGGTGCAGTGTTAAAACCTCTCTTGCTACTTGACAGGTCAGGTTTAGTTCCAAGTCAGTGCAGTCTGACTTTCCCACTAACAACACAAGCCCCGTGAGACAGAACTTTGTCTGACTGACTTGTTCCTTAATTTTTTTATAAACATAAGTTAAAGGAAGGAATATAGTTTTACAATGAAAGTAGACAACATGGATCAATCAAATAAAGACAAGAACCACTGCACAACAGAAACCCAAGTTCTTCTCCTGTCATAGCAGTTTTCCTCTCCTGTAGTAACACATATTTTTCCTGCCACCATCTCAAGATATTTTAGTTCAGAATTTCCAGTCTATGAAGACAGTTCCATGCTTGACATCCGTGCAAGTGGGCCAGCACTTCTGATTAATTTTTAATACAATCTTTATGAGTTTTCTAAGTTTTAACCACAATCCAGGTGGGGGTGTATAAATTTAAAACAAACAAAAATTGTCTTTCAGGAATGAAAAATAAATGTAATCTGAAATCAATATTTATGAAGTTGTGATTAATTGACTGATGACCAAATGATTACAAAACGTCTGTCTGAAACATCTACTCAAATTTATTAGCTTTGACCAAAAAAAATTAAAAAACAATCTGAACTGGGTCAATGAAAGAATAATGCATTCCTAATCAATTTTTAATAGCACTTAAGATTTTAATTTTTTTAAACTTGCTTTTAAATAATTTATCATTAAAATGAATCTGATTTAAACAAGGAGTAAAAGGTGTTCCAAAGCTATTTGATGGTTTTCTTAGCAAAGAAATTCAATTATGACTGACTTTTTATTACTGAACTACTTTATTAATAATAATACATCTTGCACTTACATGAAGGCATCAGGCCAACAATCTTAGTCCATCAAATATGATCCGGAATTTAACTCCAATTCTAATATTATCAGTTGCTTTACCTTAGTCAGTGTCAATTTCCTTATCTGTGAAAGGAAAGATCTTCCTAGCAAGCCCTAAAAAACTTTCTAGTTCCACAAAGTTGTAATTCTAAGTGTACAGGCATGACTATACATACAATTGAATTGTTGGGATCAGGGGTTCCTCCGGAGGCTATTAAGGTGAAATAGAAATTAAGCAGAAAGTCAGTAAGCCACACAGTCGTTTTCCTTTTAGATTAATACTAACATCATTTAACACTTGGGTCCAGGCAACTTGCATTTAGAACAATTAATCAGAAAAGAATAGGAAATGTCCTTTATAGATAAGAAATAAGTGATAGTTATTGATCTTAAACCATTTGTATTGTTTAAAGCAAGCCTGGAAAATGGCCTGAATTCAGTCTGGATGTAGAGAGAATCCTGTTCAAACTATATTGCTAATAATGTTATTTGGATATGTGTGTTTGTGTTTGTTTAGCCACAGAGTAGTAAGTGGACAAAGCAAATATATTGTGGTATAATTCTGTTTGTGTTTATGTATATAGCAACACATGAATTAAAATGTCTTTAAGGATATGTTCTAGACGTTAATTGTGGTTCCTACAAAGGAAAGAGAGGTGAGGCAACAGAATAGAGGAAATTTGGCTTGTTATTTTACATATTTTTAAATGGCCTAACTTTCCTAAAATGAGCTATATTATTTTACACTTCCCAGAAGGCAATATAGCCTTCCATTTTGAAGTTAAAAAAAGTAGAAGATTGTTTAAAATAAAACAGCTTGGGTTTATAAAAAGGTAGACTGTGGCTAAGGGAAATAGTATTGTTTGCAGAACAGTCACTTAATACCAGATACTAGGTAAATTAGATGCAATCCTTGACCTCCACAAACATAGTCTATTTTAGTGGTAAACATATAATCAACTGTAATACAATGTGATCAGCATACAAATAGTTATATGACTAGAGCGTTAACACTGTATTCAGGCTGGGCATGGTGGTATAAGCCTGTAATCCCCAGCAATTGAGAGGGCGCAGGATAATTACCTCGAGTTCAAGGCCAGCTTGGGCTACGTAGTGAGTTCAGGGCCAGCCTGGACTATACTGTGAGACTGTGTAAAAAACAAAACAGAAGACAACTAAACAACACAAAAAAACTGAAACAAAAACAAAAATGTGCACTCAAAAGCTATGACAATGGTCATAAATGTAAAAAAGAAATGTTGGAAATAGTTGAGATTGTAATATTCTATGAAAAAGACATGTAATTTTTAAAATTTGTCTTTGTGACCAGGATTATTTACTAGGATATAATCAGCAGGGTTATTTACAAATATGACATTACCTATTTAGTAATGGAAAGTCTTTATTTTAAAAAATGTCTTCAAGCCTAGCATGTTGACACATACCTATAATCCCAGTATTCTGAGAAATTTAGGTAGAAGGCTTGTAAATTTGAGCCCATCCTGGGTAGGAACGGATGGGCTCAAGACTCTGTCTCAAAATTAAAATTTGTAGAAAGGACCGGGGTTGTAGCTCATTGAGAATACATTGGGTGCAGTGGTCAGTACTGGGGGTGGTGGAAGGCGGAGTGTCTCCCCGCTACTCCCAGGCATTAGAAGGAGGCTCTAAAACACCATGTTATTTACTAGTGAGGAAAAAGTGAGAACAGGAAAGAAATCAGTAACATTGAAACATAAGTAACCAGAATGACAGAAGGTGACAACCTGGAGCTTTCTCATTCTAAAATCTGGACTCCACAGCCAAGAATGAGAAAAGCATTGGCATTCTGGACCTTATGTAAATATGATCTTGCCTTCAAATACATGGAAAATAGCCAAATTAAATAACTAGACACATGACCATTAAACGCAGAATCAGTATGACTATTTTACAAGCTCTCTCATTCCAAGAAAATGATAGTCTCCAGTTTCTAAGAAATACTGTAAAGTTACTGAGTTGTGTGAAACAATTCTTGATACTAGACATGAGCCAGTTTTGAACTGGAATTGGGCGTCTTCGAAGCAAATTCCTGACTGGCTGCTCCCATAGCGTTACCGCTGGGTTCTTCCATAGGGAATCAGTCATTTAACACATAACCCGAGTAAGATGCTAAGAGATGAAAATAAACTGCCTAAGGCCACAGGGTGTTGAGGGTAGGGGTTTCTAACCCAGCAGTTCACATCCAGCAAGTCCAGAAATCCTTACTCTTACCCACAGGCTATTCCTTGACAGTATGTGCTATCAGAAAGATAAATAGTAAAAGTTGTTCCTAAGGAATATTTCCAAATCTCGCAATTCATAGATATCCGTTTGCATAATTTATCACATCAATTCTTCCTCACTTAAAGCAAGTTGAAGTTAAATTTCCAAATCTGTTATATTCAAGATTCATTTAGGAATATATACAGTTTTTTTGTTGTTGTTGTTGTTGTTTACTTTTTCGTTGTTAGGAAATACTAATTTATAACCTCACGAATTCTCCTTTGGGGTTCAACACAGTGGTATATTTCATATTCAACATTGTACTTGAAATAAAAGTGTTAAAATGCATTGTGCAAGAGGATGGTTCACACTGTTTGAAGTGGTTTTCTCACTTGTGGATGTGAACCAGTGTCCTGGCTGGAATTCTTGTCTCATTTTGATAGAAAGCAAGGAAGGGCCAATAAGGAAAGACTGTCTTGAAGGAAGCACTGAGATTAAAGGTATCCTGAGCATTTCTGGATACAAAAGTGTGGGGGAGGTGTTCCACTATTTTTAAAGTGAATTACTGTCCAGTCTGGAAGCGCGTTGTGTCACTTAAAATGGAAAAGAAGTTGAGAAAGGTGGAAAGTTTTAAAATATTACAACAGATGACATCTGTTCACTTCATATCTTGACCCTGTCGCGTGTTTGTGCAGTTTCATCTTTAAGAAAAAAAACTTCCGCCCCCCCCCCCTCCAATTCCCTCGGAAAGGTCTAAGGATTTTAAATTGCCTATCAATAGCTTTCTTCCTTTTCATTCTTAGTAAAAACTTCTAAATTGCAGTTCTTGTACCAAAAGGCTTTTTTTTTTTTTAAATGAAGGAAAAAGCCTGGTCAGGGGCGCGTTTCAAAAACGCGTTTTCGTTTGCCCTCCCGGGCGGGCTATGGCCCTGCCCGACCGCCGTAGCCGACCTCGCGCTTCGCCTGTTGTGGCGAGGAACCGCTGTCGGCGGGACTTCCGTGTTGGCGGGATTCTGAACGCTGCCATGGCTCAGACCGTGCAGAACGTAACATTGTCTCTCACTCTGCCCATCACGTGCCACATTTGCTTGGGGAAGGTAATGGGTGATTGCGGGCATAGCTACCAAACGGCGTTGGGCGTGAAGTCTCCGGCGGGGCCGAGGGCGGTCTCCGCGCGGGGCGTGGAGGGGCAGGAGGCGCGGAGATGGGAGGAAACGCCCGGGCGTTCTCCTCTGGTGTGAGGAGGCCGCGTCCCCGGCGGCCGTATTTGCAGTGATTAATGGCTTCATCTGGGCGCCTTTCAAAAGAGGACGACAACGTGCTGGAGCGGAGCGAGGCGGCCTTGCCCCGCCCGCGGCCTCGCTGCGGCTCGCGCTGGCCTCGGAGACGGCCCTGGCGGTTCGGCCCCTCTGCGACTCCGCGTGGCGTGTAGCGCATTAAAGCACGTTTCTTAGAAGCCTAGCCTAAGATTCCTTACCTAGAGTATTCGTGTGCTGGGCCTCTTGCTGACTAGGGAGTCTTAGGCTTTCGTTTTCTTAGCTTGGCCGTTAGTATAGCCCTTGCTATGGGTTCAGGATTTGAAAAATAACAGTATCTATCACAGAGAGATCGGGTTTTTAAATCCAAAAAGTGATCAGTCAGGGATACAATACTGTCCTTGGGATGCAGGAGGTGCCTAGTGTTTTGCCGAAGCTGTGGAGAAAGTATTTCTGAATTAGAAACTCAATTTTTGCATCTTCCCTTGCGTTCCTCTCCCCTTTCATTTCCGTTTGAATCTCCTATTCGGGTTTTTTTTAAAGAGTATTTTTTTAAACTACATGGATTAAAGAGGGAAAACACTGGCTCAGATCCCCCCCCCCATGCTGATTTTTTTTTTTAATGTTTTCAATGTGTGTGTGTCTACTTCCAAAGTGTAGACTGAAACGGCAGCCTCAGGGATAGAATTGAGAATGCTAATGTCAATGCCAGCAAATAAGATCACCTGTCTAGATGTTTGAGTTTCAGTGGGAAGTTACCGAGTTAAAGAAGTAAAAGAAAGTCAGCATTGGACAGCAACTGACAATTCTAGGTTACAGACAGAATGAAATGCCAGCAAAATAGCTGATGGGCAATGAGAGCTCTTCAGGGGATGGCTAGATCAATTTTGATTAGAGAGATCAAGGAAGGCCTCATTGGGGGTGGTATTTGAGCTGGCGTTTGCTACCAGTGCCTACACACCTGCTGGTGGGGAGAAGAGGGTGTGATGTTTCTACATATTTATTACAGTCCTGTACATTTAGCTTCTGACAGATTCCCCAAATGTGTTAAATTCTGAGTGAATTTTGTTCAACAGTAGCTTTTGAGCTGATAAAAATATCGTGGGAAGATGATTTTCTTTTGGTTTTCATTGTACATACAACTAATTTTCATTAGTTCAGAAGCTATATTTTATAATTGTGCTGGAAATGTGTTCTGCTTGTTTTAGCAAGCCTGTGCTTGTTTGTATTTAACAGAAGTGATACCTGATAGAATACAGTACTTTGCAGATTACAAAATACTTTTAGGTATTCTTTCACTTATTCCTCCAGTGTTCCTCCATCTCACCAGTGCTGTGAGATGAATAGGGTTCTCTATTTCTTTTCTCTGGAAGCTTAGAGCCTTAGGTGGTAGAACTTCTGTAATTAGTGTCCACATTTGGTTATTTCCTGAAACATTCACTAGAAGTCACCCATTTCAGCAGACACTTTTGGTGTTTGTTTTCCTATATTAAATTTAATCTAAAATAAAAACTATAAAAATAAAATATTAACATTTGTAAGTAGGCAGCCTTGAGCTATATAACTATGTATAAATTACTTAACCTAAGTCTCAGTTTCCTTATCTGTAAAATGGGAATGGTAATACTATCAACCCCCATCTTTGTATTTTGGAGAGAATTAAATAAAACATATGCAGTCTTTAGCACAAAATCTGACATACAACATGCAGTAACTTTGCATTTACTGTGAGCATTGAGGCAGGCCTTCGAACTGAGGAACCAGCCTTTTGTGGTGAGCAGGAAGCATTTTTTACAGTTGCTTTGTGAGATCAGTGCACTTCTGAAAATTGCCACAGTACATTCAGGATTTTAAACAGTAGTCTTTATGATGGTTGCCTTTTCTAATCTAGTCTGGTTGTACTACTTACCCTTCAACACATACCATATTTGTGGGGTACTAGATATAAATAATTATAAAGTATTTTTCATTTGGAGAGGAATCAAGTTTTATGTCACTCCCAGTATTAAGATTTCTACTTAATATGAAAAGCAAGCTTTTTGGCTGAAATAACCAGAAATGAAACCAGCTTCCTTGTAATATAGGGGCTGCTGAGGAATTCTACCAAAAGGATTGCTTCTTTCAAGGAGGACTGCCTGCTTTGCTCTTTACCTATATTGTTTTAAAGTATTGAAGAGACAGGACTAGGGTCAAAGCCTTACACAAATTAGAGTCTTCATTCTGGGTTGATAAAATTTGTTAAGCACTGTTCACTCAAGGCCGTTGATTGACCTGCAAGTGATCCACCTTACTACATTGAGCCCATGTTTAACTTCTCATTGCCTTAGAGGACCTAAGAGTAAATTTAAGAATTAGGCTTGCATGTAATTGTCACAAATAATTTGCTGTAGTATAACTTCCATATTTTTCTCTCCCAAATTAAATTTGGAGAATGTAACCCCATAATCCACAATAAAAAATTAACTGAAGTATTGATACGGCCTAATAATTATCAGGGCTGCTATGTAAGTGGATATATTTACTTCATAAACAGGATTCCAGTCTATAAAGCATTCCCATTAAGAATTAAGGACGAACATGAATGTAGAACAAGGGAGATGGATTATCTTTCATTTAGACAGGAATGGGAATGCATTACTAAGTGAGTTTACGTGGCTTACGTTGGACAGCAAGATTCTGGCCCATACCTAGAGGCTTCTTAAACCAGAATATGCGTGGAAGGAAGACAAATTCAGGAACTTTATTTGCACTATTCCCAAATACCCGAGGTTGAAGTGGAGGGTCCCCATAATCATTCCTTTAGCACAGCCTCATTCCTGTTCACAGTTTTCTGTCTTCACCAGGAAAACCTATACGATTTTGACAAGATGTTTAAAAAAGAAAGCATTATTTCAAGAATTACATCTTTCAAGAGACAAAGTTGGCTCTTGTTTCTAGTAAGAGTGCCAAGAGTAGAGAAGCTGATTGTAAGTATAATTGTCAGACTAGTTGATTCAGCTGACCTGTAGCTTATTTATTCCCATCACCTCCATTAGTACCCAGTCTCTCACTTCTTTGGGGCACATGTTGTCTATTTCTCATTTTCAGATTGTTGTTTATGGACCCTGCTCCAAGGAAGAAAGAACTTTATTTAATTGAAAGATCATGTGACTTTACAATTGGATAGTATTGGAGACAACTCCAGGCTCTGGCATTTATAACATGGGTCATTTCCTTGAGTTTGAGTTTCTACAGCTCACAATTTGGTATTACCAACTCCCATTATCTTTAGGAAGACTCGTGAATATCGTAGACTCATGTTATTCTTAGTGGGATAGAGTATATTTCAAGGACATTTGGCAATGTCTGGAGATGTTTCTGGTTGTCCCTATGAGAGGTGTTACTGGCATCAGTTGGTAAAGTCCTGGGATGCTACTTTCTAAACGCGTAACAGTATAATACAGGCATCTAATTTGTAAAACTCAGGGATGGTAGTATCTAAACCTGTAACAGTATACAGGACAGTCCCTGTATTGGTTAGGTTTCCATTGCTGGGAGAAAATATCTGACATGTATAGTTTTAATGAAGAAATTTAGAAACTTTATTTTGGCTCACAGTTTTACAGGAGTCAGTCTATAGTAAACTACCTCCAAGGCAGAAACATCATGGTGGGATGGCATGGAAAAGGAAAACTCATCTCAACACATCCCAAAAGAAAAGTAGAGAAGGGGCCAGAGGAAAAGGGACAAGGGCAAAACCATACTGTTTCCAGTTATCTACCCAGTGACCTACTTACTTCCTCCAGTAAGACGCTACCTTCTAACAGTATATTCAGCTATGAACTCATCAACTGATGAAGTTAGTGTTCCCATAATCTAACCACCTTTCAAAAGCCACATCTCTGAATGCATAAATCTTGTGGGTTAAATTTGTGATCCAAACCATAATAATTACCTACAACAAAAATTCTTCAGTCCACAATGTTAGTAGTGCCCAAGATGAGAAACTCTGGCCTAACCCAATTTGTCTTATAGTAGGTAAGTCTAAGATGAGAAAAATACAGTGGCACCCCTGTTCACATACTTTTGTTTATGAACAAACAAAAGTGGCAGATTTTTGTTTTTGTTTGCAGACTTTACATTGGGTGACACACAAACACAAACATGGCCATCTTTTCCAAAATTGTGGAACAAATAAGTTTGTGAACTTAGGTACTACTTATGGACAACAACTTTAAATTTAATCCAAGTACATTTGCTACTTTAAGAGAAAGGGTTTGGTGGTAGTCTTTCCAAAGGCTGAAACATCCTCAGATAAGAGAGAGAAAATGGTATAGTAGGAAAGCAGATTCTAGGGAACGGTACCAAAGACTACTCTCCTCCCACCTTTGTTTTTTGTTTTACCATACTAGAGATTGAACCTAGGGCTTGAAACAAACTACATTCTAGCACTTTTTAAGATGTACTTTATATTCTATTTTAAGACAGGTTCTCACTAAGTTGCTCAGGCTAGGCTCAAATTTGTGATGCTCTTGCCTCAGCCTCCCATGTATTACTGGTGTGAGGATATAAGTATGTGTCATTAGGCCTGTCAAGAAAACTCCACTTTTTACACGGTACTCTTTCCTTTTCCTCATTTATACCACCCTTAGGAGACATAACAGTAGGATACCTCTTCAGCAGATGAATTTAGAATTGTACGTGTCACTTACCCTTGCCACTTTGGTCTTGCATTTTTATTTCAAAAGATTTCTATTTTATTGCCACAGATTCATTCAGAAGTAATTGGATGGAAAGATCAATAACGTTGGCAAATTATCATTTCTCTGTCTTGGGAAGATACTAAAAGTCTATTTTGATACTTTATGTAGCAGGATCTGGGCAGAGGAAGATGATAGATGAACAAGAACTGAGGGAGGCCTAGATTCTTTGTATTTTACTGTTGCTGGTTACAGTCAAATAAATGATAAGTAACTTGTCTTAGTAAATTTCTAGTCTCACCTAAACTTACATCACTGAAATCCTCCTATGATAAATAGTTCAAGTAGATAAACTAGTCAGCATTTTCAAAAATCTTAACACAATGACACTGAAAATGCCAAATATTCAGCACTGCAAGTCATTACTAGGAGGAGACGTTGTTAATGTTTCTTAGTGACAAAACCTGTGGTGGTTGTGTTTTTGTCATTTTGGCACATGAAATGGAGAAAATAATTTTTCCCCCACAGTTTGGCAAAGGCCATATCTTTTACTTCTTGAGGGACTTTGGGGATGTTATCTTGGTCTTTCATTATAGTACATCAAAATTCACGTATATTAATCCTATAGTCTGTGAAGTATTATACAGATGCTATAGATAGACACACAGAGCCAGGACACTGATCCTGGACCCGGGAACCTGAGCGTTAATAGGCAAGGCAGGAGGTCTGCAATTTCTCATTAAGGTATAATGCAAAAAAGAAGTGAACATTAAGTAAGTGAATGAGTGCCCTATTAAAGAGATGGTTGTATTAATCAGTCTTTTATCAATGTGACAAAAAGACCTAAGGTAACCAGTTTATGAGAAGCAATGGTTTATTTTGGCTTAGTTTTGAAGTTTTCCGTTAATAACTGATTGGTCTCATTACTTGGGCCTGTGATGGCACAGTACATCAAGATGGGAACTTATGGAAGTGAAAGCTGTTCATTTCATGGGAGCCAGGAGACAGAGGAAGAAGAGGGACTAACTAGTGTTCTAATATCCCTTCAAGGGTACATCCCCAATTAATTTATCTTCCTTCTAGGAGATCCCATGACTAGTAGCACCATAGGCTGGGGACTAAGCTATAAGCTCTAAACTTTAACGTTCTCCCCCAGGTCCTCAAAGGCTCATGTCTTCTCACAAGTGAGTTCACTCAGTCCATCTCCAAGAATCCCCAAGATGTTAACTTTAAGATCATTCCTCAAAGTCTCCTTTGAACCCTAAAGAATCAAACAGTAAATCACAGACTTCCAAGATAAAAAATGACGTAAGATAAGCATTCCCATTCTGAAAGGTAGGAATGGGGCATAGAAAGGAAGGATAGGACCAAGGCAAGACTGAAGCCCTAGAGAGCAAGCATGAAATCATAATGTATGTCTGGTTTAAGCACAGTGTTGTAAAATGTGGGCTTTTAAGGGCTTCGGTATCCCTGTTCCTGTGGCCTTAGTGGCTGCAGCCCACATGGCCTTCTCTGACGACTCTGCTCACTACCTGCAGCTTTCTTCAAGCAAGCACTTCACACCGATAACTTCCCAGCGTGTTTTCTGTAGCTTCAGCGTCACTCTCAGTTTTACACATCTCCCTTTCAGGGCCTGGTTGTAGGGACTTCAACCCTGTCACACATATCTTGGCCTTCCAGACATTTCTTTAAAATCTTGGTAGAATCCTTCATAGCCACATAACTTGAAGTTTGCATGGCTATAGAACTAGATTGTGTTCTTTGAAAGCTGTACCATCACCAGTGAAGAACCACTGCTGTCTTGACAGAGAGCAGTGAAAGCTGTTGATGTGTATTTAAGAAAGTGGCTCTGATACTAGTATAAAAGGTGGATGGTCATTGCAGTACATCAGGAATTTTAAAAAATGAGAATCTAACTTCAGTTTTGGGGTGGTGAACATTTGGTGGTAGGCTTGCCATGTTGCTATTTTGAGATACATATTTTCCTTTTCATGTGTGAAATCTGGTTGCATCTTACAAGTGATTGCATCTTAGGATTGTAGTTCTCAGTGATTTTCATTCTTGTCACTTAGTGGTAGCATACATAAAATGTTGGTGGATATGAAGAATATATGTCTTACACTGTAAAACTAATGGCAGGATTTGGTGACAGATTGAATGGTGAAAATAAGTAAAAGAGGGGAGTTATAAGCAGCTCTGTTTTTGCCCAGGTAGAGAGGTGGTAATCCCATTAACCTAAACAGGAGGGAGTGCAGGAAGAAGACTGTGCAGAAGACGCCAGGAGAGGTTTGTTTCAGACATATTAACAGTTGAGGAAGCTGCAGGATCCTTATATGGATCCTCAAGTGTATCAAAATACTATTTGTGTGTGTGTTTGTGTGTGTGTGTGTGCAAAAGAGAGAGAGTTGGGGGAAGAAGAGAGATTGGTCTGTGAAAGTGGCCATTATTTAATGTTAACACCAATATGAAGAAAGTACTAGATTAAGCTATAATTTTCAGAGGCAGAAGTTGATGCCCTGAAACAGTGATGGCAAATCTTTTAGAGCTTTCAGTGATACATGTAGCCTGCTGTGACACTCATGCCATAAGTTTGCTATCACTGCCCTAGAAACTAAAGGGATTACTGTATTTGAAATTAAACAGCTCAGGTAAATTCAAAGCTCAGGTAAACAGCTCAGACAAATTCAAAGAAGCAGAATTGTTCCCCGGTTTGCCCTGTTAAAACCCTCTGCCTCTTACTGAATGATGTCTACCAGATACAGAGAGAGGCGTAGTTGAACAGAAAGGTTATGTCATATATAGGATTAAGAGAAAAAGTAGAACAATTGGATAAAGTAGCCCAAGTCAAAATGTTGGCAAAAGCAGTTTACCATCTTCAGTATCCTAACTATATGCATCTCACTCTGTTGTAGTCGGGTTTGCAAGGAGAACAAGACAATTATATATAGGACAAATAATTTATAGTATTACTTATAATGGTCACCCAAGGAGTCAAATACAAGAAGTGCAGGAAATCTGTCCACACAGTAAAGACCTAGAGAATACAGTCAAGAGCCTGAATCCCACATCAGTGTCCTGCATGTGTCCAGCTGAAGACCTAGAGCCCGTGATAGTGCCCCGCCATGAGTCCCAGGTTTGCCTAGAGCTCATGACAATGACTTGTACAAGTCTGCTTCATGGAGCACACTGGGAAGACGTCAGAGATGGAAGCTAGGAAGTCTGTGCAGCGGGGTGAAGGATCTGTGCCACTGGCTGAAGGTTCTGTACTGGGGCCAGGAAATGGTGTTCAAAATAAGGACCAGCATTCCCCCAAAAAGTACCACAGCCGTCCTCAGTACCTCAGTGACAAAAAGGTCCTGAGGTTCTCTGATGGTAATAGCTGAGTTCATATCAGGAAGCCAGCGTAACAACCTTCTCCTGGAGATTGAGCAGCACACATCTTCCCTCTGGAGCAAGGAAGCAATGCTCAAAGTAAGCACCAGAGCTCCCCCAAAGTGAATCGCAGCCATTGTCAGCAACACCAAGGTCCCACATTCTGATGACAGCCAAGTTCATATCAGCAAAGAAGCTCAGCAAGCTCCTTTAGGAGAACCCACAGCAACAGGAGAACCAACAGCACCAAACAACAGCAGCACTTAGTAAAACCCACAGTGCTGCTATTCCCCTCCAGGTCTCCTGTTTGTGCTGGCAGCAGTCCTCAGGTGGGTCATCTATGCACAGCACACTGATTCAGTTCAGGTGGTGGTTAGGGTGCCATCAGTTTTCAGTCTACCGCACTGTGTGATCTTGTTTCCATCATACTCTCCAAGGCCTTATCAAGACCTATCCATTGACTGTCGTTTTCTCATTGTCATCATTACCACCTACGTACTCATTTCCCTTCTTATTCATATTTATTATTATCAGTCCCCTGTCTGTTTCCTCCTTGGCAAAACCCCAATTCTGTATTAAACCAAACTACTTACCTTTTTCCTGTCTGAATCTGAGCAGCTAAATATTGGTTGAGAAAACCATACACCTGTGCTAATTGGTCCTACTTTGCATTCAAAGCCAGAGACTTCAAGTAGGACCTTACCAGTGTGGAATAGTCTGCTGCATGTTGCTAGCAAACCTACTTTATTTCTCACATTTTAAAATAAGTTTTATTCTCCTTTTCTCAACTCTGTATCCCACCTCTCTTCTCACTTTTAGCTGATAATTTCATTTAATGACAAAGTGTATACAATGGGGCTGTTGGAACATGAATTTCTGCATCTTTCGTATCAGCATATCTTCCAACCCTTGTGTATTTGTTTTCACATTCCTGCTTGCCCTTCTGTTACAAAGGAAGACTGAAGCTTACTCCTGTATAAAACAGTATCTCCCCTTGTGATTTAGATTCTGTTCTCCCTTTCCCCTTTGACTTCTTAGAAATGTTGCTATTTCTGGCCAAAATTACCGCCTCCTTTCCCCCTCACCGTTAGCCCCCTCCCCCTTTTTTCATTTTCTTTGGTGTTCCTAACTTGGTCCAATTGGCTTGCTTTCTTCTTTACTTCAGAACATTAAAGAATTGTATTTTGCATCTTCCCTTCACCTTCCATTATCTTTCAGCCTCCAGTTAGGTTTGTTTCTGAAACATTTGGTGAAACAGTACTACTTTTCAGTAACAGATGACAGTAACTTTGATGCAGTTAAATCCCATAGCTTTTCAGTTTATTGTCTCTCAATATCTTATGTATTTGTCACTGTTTTCTCTTAATAAACTTCTTTTGACTTTCATAATACCTTATTCTTCTTTCAGGTTTCATTGGTACCCTCCCTCCTTTTCTGTTTCCTTTGCTGGTTCCTCTTCTTGCCATTGACTCTCATAACCTGCTTGTTAGTCTTGTCCACTCAAAAATGAACTTCACATCACAAATTTATTATGACCAGAACAAAATTCTTGATTTTTACTATGTGTGAAAATAGCCCCTCCTCTGACTTTGGTTTTTTAGTAAATGATAACACTAATCACTGAATTGCCCCAAACCATTTTTCAGATTGTGGAGCTCTAAAGAGGTTAAAACCTGTACTTTGGAAACAATTACATCGAAAATACTAATTGCTTTTAAATATGTTTCTTATGGAGGGAAACATCTTGAATTTCTCATGTAATATGCAGTTTTGTGTTTTGAACATTGGCTTTCATCTGTTCACAGGTCACCTTATAAAAATAAAGTAAGTCAGCATTATAAAAGCAGTTACCAGTGCAAGGAGATAATGACACTACTTTAGCTGAGCTTCAGGTGTAAAGTACTGCTTAGAATATTGCAGGGATATATGATTGTGTATGTTTGGTTTGCAAAATAGATACAGTAGTATATTCCTAGTATTTAGTTTGGGATTTGGTAGAAAATCTCATACATAAAAAAGAAATTAAAACATGCATGAACATATAATCTGGACTATCACATCACCCACCGAAACAAAACCTGCAGTGAAAGTTCGGACTTGTATGCCTTTTGAGATTGACCAGGAAGTGCCTCAGAGATGAGCATTCACTCCTGGCTACTGATAGGAGCACTTTGGAAAAAGAATTTTAAGACACTGGGCCTCATAGGCTTCATGATGTTTTTGTTTTTTGGTTTTCTTTAAATGAATTGTGTCAGACCCTTTGAACCAAATGGATTAGAATTACATTTCTCTATAAAGAAGTTCAAATTGATCCTTATTTGTCTTCCCTGTTTTGTTTTCTTAGATTAAGGAGCACTAGAATAAGTCTTAGGAAGTCAGACTGAGACCAGAAGGCTCTTTGGCTTTCTGCAGTGAAACTTGAATAATTACCTGCTGATTGTAAATAACTGTACATACATTGATGATTTCTTTGAACGTGTGAAACCTTTTCAGATTAATGAATACTCACAGTATCATCTAAGGCAGACACAGAGCAGCATAAATGTTTTCTCTGAGGAAAGTGGTTTGTGATTCTACTATTTCCCCTTGATCTTCTAGTTTAGTCCTTACTGCAGAAGGGCCTTATTGGTAGTTTTATTATTAGACAAGAAAATATTGAAAATAGATATAAAATATCTTAAATCCCACAGTCGAAAAACTATATAGATCAGTTGAAAACTTATGTGTTTCTCTGCTGTTTTTGTCATTTTTAAATTTATGCTGTTTGAAAACTATTAAGTCATAATTCTCTTCTAGAAAATTCCCCAGCCAGTTGCATATTAAGTAGTTTTAAGAGCAGTTAATTCAGTCAACAGACTTTGGTTGAGTACCTACCAAGTATCAAGCTAATTTCTAGGACCAGGAATTTAGATCAATGCGACTGGTTAAGAAAAATCCAAGATGGGTTAAAGTTGACACTTACGTGAGCAAGAAAATATAGTTCTGGGGCCAAATAGCATTCTGGATGCCCCACTCTACCACATAGGCAGGCTGTATTCATGCCTAGAGGAAAGGAAGTGACATACAAAAACTTGTTTGACAGCAGCCAGCATTGGGCTTTACATGGTATGAAGAGGCATTTACCGGACAGGAAAGGAATATGGTCTTCTACTTGGCTGGCTGTGATTGACCAAAGTTTGATTCTTGTGATTGACTAAAGCTCAGCTATCTGTTACAAGGACAGATTTTACTTTTTTGTTCTCTGTTTTGCCTTTGATAAAACAGCTATAATCAAAACACTTTGTTAAGGCAGCAGAAGCTACCTAATTTAAATTCTTTGTACCTTAGTTTTCTGTTTTGTAAAGTATATTAACGCTATTTACTTGTCAGGGAAAGAGAGATGAAGACAGAATACAAGGCAATTCCTAATAAGAATGTTGTCTTAGTTGATTTTTTATTGCTTGTTGTAACAAAATGCCTGACACTGGGTAATATATAAAGAAAGTAAATTTATTTGGTTCACAGAACTAGTGACTGGAAAATCTGAACCACATCACACTATTGAGAACCTCTGGTTTGTGTCACAGCATAGCAGGGGCCATCACATGGCAGAAGTGAACACTTTAAAAAAAGAAAGGGAAAAACATTCAGTCATCAGGTGAGACAAGACATGAGAGACATGCTGGGAGAACAAGGAGCTCCTCCCCTCTCTGGGGGGCAGCTGTGAGTGTGGCAGCCTTTTGGTGGCCTGAGGGACAGAGACCGTGGCACGTCGGGACCTGCACCCTGCGGTTGACTCCGGGTGCCGGAGAATGAGGAGCTCCTCCCCACTCTGGGGGGCGGCTGTGAGCCTGCTGGAGCTTGGGCTGAGAATCAAACATCTCATGTTGTCCTGTCCCCCATCCCATGTCCCCCCCGCCCTTAGCCAGGGGAAGCCAGTGAACTACACATCTTGTGAAAAGACTGGCTATGTTATTTAGTATGAGCTCCCCGTATGCAAAGATATGGACAACCATTTGGAAGAAAACAAGAGACAATATGACAGATAGTGAAGATCTCTGGTTGTATAGCTTTGAAATTTATGCTTTCTTATGTCCCATTCTGTTTCGTTGTGTTTAATTTTACCCCCTTTAAAATAAAATAAAAAAAGACAGAGACAGCAGAGAGGCTGGGCTCAATCTTTTATAACAACAAATTCTTAAACTAATCACAACTCTGAGACCTAACTCCTTTATTTTAGCAGTTAACCATTTCACACATTAACTACCTCTCTTAAAGGTCCTATGAGTTTTGCTGGGGACCAACTACATTCAAACTGTAGCAGGTATCAAGGCTTAATGGCTGGTTGCTGTTATTCTGTAATATAGTATAATAAATTGAGGGAAGGATTAAGGTATCAGCTGGATGACTGGGCATGTGATCTGTAAAGAACTTAATAATTTTGCCATCTCATAATTAAATAAAATGGTTTGCGAAAAATGGTGTAGCCTTGGTAGAACAAAAAGTGTTTCTGGCCATGAATGTGATTAAAATATGAAGCAGTTTGTTGTATTGGGGATTGAAGCCAGGGCTTTTGCTTTAAGCTACAATCTTAGCCTTTTAAAAAAAATTTTTTTTTATTTTAAAGAGAATAAAACAAAAGAGAACAGAACAAGGCAAATCAGAACAGAAACAATGCAAGCAACACAGCATTTCACAACAAGACAACTGGACATCAACAGTAGCTACTATAATGTCTCTTTTCTTCCAAATAGTTGAACATATCTTCACACACAGGAATTTTTTTTCCCCTTTTCTGGAGACAGGTGTTTCACTGAGTTGTTGAAGCTGGTCTTAAACTTGTGATCTGCCTGCCTCAGCCTCAAAAGTTCTGGGCTTATAAGTACATACCATCCTGCCCAACTAGAATAAGTATTTCAAAATATGTACAAGTTTCAGTGTCCGTGACCAGCCATCTCAGCTAGCATGTTTTCAATGCATGTTTGAGAAACAGTGTGGTCAAGAAAAACAGCATTTTAACTCATGTATTTGCTCCTAAATATCTATTCTGCTGTACTTTAGAGAAGCAATTTGTTTGCTCTAAAATTGTATGGAAATCCAGTTGCGACTTTTGCCGTGTACTAAAAATAATGTTTTTCTTTTCAAAGGTGCGCCAACCTGTCATATGCATCAACAACCATGTATTCTGCTCCATTTGTATTGATTTGTGGTTGAAGAATAATAGCCAATGTCCAGCTTGCAGAGTTCCCATCACTCCTGAAAATCCTTGCAAAGAGATTATCGGTAAGGGTCTATTTTATGTACCTATATAGATTTAAAACAATTTCCAAATGTATTTGGGGAAGACTTAAATTGACAGTTTTTAATGATGTTATTTGGCCAACATCACACTGGTTGAATTAGTAATTTGTATAATGTATATGTGGAGTAACTGAGCCGAACAAGGCATTATGCTTCATGGACCCTACATTCCAATAGAGTCTGTTCTTATGAACCAAAATGTTAATGGCTAAAGCAGCAGATGCAGGGAAGAGGAGATGATGAACAGAAAGTTTAGGAAAGCTCACCTGGAATACTGAGAAAAGCTTTGTAAAGTAGGTGGTTTTTAAGCTGGGCATTTAAGGATGGGTAAAATTTTAACTAGTAAAAATTAGGGATACTATGTTGTATAGTTAGAAGAGTATGAATAAGGTTCAGATATAGAAAAATACAGAGCATGGTTTTGGAAATGATTAGTAGTCTACTTTGGATCTGAATAATGAAATCAGACTGAAAATGTAAATTGAGACCTTATCGTAGAGAACCTTGAATGACAACTGAGTCAGGGACTTAGTCTGTAGTTAGAACCAAGAATGAAGAGCAAGGGAGTGTGTTCTTTGAGCGTATTACTTGGGTAGTGATATATAGGTTTCATTGTAGGAGAGAGAATGTGGCTGAGACAGATTTTTGCTTAGGTAAAGGAGCGTGTGAGTCTGGATTACAGGTTAAAAAAAATATTCAGTGCCACATTAATGCTGGTAAGAGGGGTTAAAACTTGAACTGGAGCACTCACTTCAACAGCATATATTCTAAAATTGGAAAAATACAGAGAAGATTAGCGTGGCCCCCACATAAAGATGACACACAAATTCATGAGGCATTCCCTATTTTTATACAGGAGATTGAAACTTGACCCCTATCACTCATTGTATACAAACTAAAACCAGAATGGATGAAAGATCTAAATATTAAAATAGAAACATTTACTGTGCTAGAAGATGAAATAGGTAAAACTCTTGAAGACATAAGCATAGGCAAAGACTTTCTGAACAAAAACCTGACTGCATAAGAAATAACATCACGAATCAACAAATGATTAATCAAATTAAAAAGCTTCTTCATAGCAGAGGAAACCACTGACAAAATAAAGTCTACAGAATGGGAAAATATTTTTGTCAGCTACACCTCTAACAGAGGACTAATATCCAGAGGACTAATATAAAGAACTCAAAAAAGTTAAAGTTCCCCAAATAAAAAAAGATCTAATCAAAAATGGGCAACTGAAGTGAATAGGCACTTCTCAAATGAGGTACAGATGGCCAGTAAATACATGAAAAAATGTTCCACACCGCTGGCCATTAGAGAAAGGCAAATTAACACAATACTCAAATTCCGTCTTATTGCAGAAAGAATGACTATCATCAAGAAATCAAATAATAAATGCTTGCAAGACTGCAAGAAAAAAGGATCCCATCTACATTGTTGGTGAGAATGTGAACTGATGCACAACTAATATGGAAATCAGTATGGACATTTCTCAAATTACTGAGACTAGAAATTCCATTTAACCTAGCTATTCCCCTTCTAGGTATCTTCCCTAAGAACTAAAGACATCATATTACAGTAGTAAATGCATAGCCATGTTTATAGTAGCACATTTCATAATAGCTAAATGTTGAAAGTGGCCTATGTGTCCAAGATGAATGGACGAAGAAGATGTATTTATATAGAATGGAGTACTACTCTGCTATCAATAAGGATAGTTTAGAGTCATTTGTAGAAAATGAATGCACCTTGCTGTCATAATATTAAGTAAAATAAATCAAACACACAAGTTTTAACTATTGCATGGTTTCTTTTTTTTTTTCTGGTACCAGGGATCGAACTCATGACCTTGCGCTTGCCAGGCAGGCGCTTAAGCCACTGAGCTAAATCCCCGGCTGGTTTCTTTTGTATGAGAAACCTAACTTATAAATAAGTTAAAGATAGTTAGATAATAGGAAATAGAAAGATAGATTTTTCTTTGCATATGAGGAACAGTTGGCCAAGAGATGGAGGGAATGGAGAAGTAAAATGAATTAAGGTATATAATGTATGTGTTTCAGTTCTCCACAAGGAATGTAATTGGTATGTGCTGTAAACATGTACTAATAAAAATTTGTTAAAAATCAGAAAAAGAACACATTTAAAGGGCCTTTTTAGTGTTTGGTTTTATTCTCATATAGGTTTTTTTTTCCCCCCATTCATTATTTGTTCATTCATTCATGTATTTATTTTTCCTATTGTGGTGCTGAGGATCAAACTCAGAACCTGGTATATCTTTGGCAAGTGCTGTACCACTGAGCTACATCTCCAGCCCATGTTATTTCTTTAAGATTGCAAAAAGTAAAGTAGTGCTTGGTTTTACTTTAGAAAACATAGAAGGTAAATCTGTAGTTAGCCATATGTAGATAACACCTTTCAGAAAGCCTGAGAAGTCATTGTAATAGTCCCAAATCAGGGAAATTTACCCTAAACAAGATTTTTACAATAAATGTACATAAGGAGATAAATGTTAGAGGGAAGAACCAATGGGAGTTTAGAAATTAAAGATTAGAAGGAGCAGAGTTGGCTCCAAGATTTCTCTCTTGGCTACTCAGTAAAATCTAATGGAGGACTACTTTATGCTGTGTTATGCTAACCTTTCTGTCTGTACATTTTTATTTACCAAACTTAACCAGGGAGTCAGATGTTTTCTTACAGGGTCTGAATTTTAATGACTAAACTTACTTGAATTTTGCTTCCACTCAGCTTTTCTTCACAACTCTTTTTGCCTTTATTCATTCATATCTAAGTTTTTGTTTGTTTACTTTCGTGCTTGTTTTTTCAATTCTACAGACTGAATCCAGTACTTTACACATCCTAGGTAAGCGTTCTGCCACCAAGTTGCATACACAACCCTATATCTAAATTACATTTCATAAATTCTCTCAAATAAAATAGCTTAACTATCCTTACATTTGACTATAATATCCTGAAGGTAGCATCTGGAAACTAATTTTTGGTGTCATGATGCTAAGAAAATAACTTCAGTATAAGTGAAGAGCTCTCACAAAACTTTATAGTATATTTCTGACAAGTTACAGGACACATTTAATTTCATCACTGTAGTTCATTCTATGAAGGTTGTTACAATTAGTGAAAATACACATTATTTTTTAAAATTGTGTTACCAATAACCAGCAGTTTTTGAGTACCTTGATTGTGATTATTTAGACACACACACATACATTTATTCTTTGTGTAGTCTGTTGGTTAAGTACAAATATAGTGATTTGGTTTTATTACTTAATGATTGTCTAATTTTCAGATTTACAGTAGTCCAAATATGATAATTTATAATGTATATCCATTTCCTCCATTCAGCTTGCTATGTAAGATCTATAGGTGAGTAACTACAATGTAATATTTAACTGAAGGTGTTTCTTGTGGTGTTAATAACGTACTTTTTCTCAAGGTGAAGACAGAAAAAACTGAAATGGTAGCTTCAAGCGTATATGTGAGGGAAAGTATAGATAATAAGCCGCAAAACTACGTAATACAGTGAGAGAAAGGTTCATTTTTTTCTGCCCAAATCTCAACAAAAATTAGGATCTGTTATTTATTTTTCCTGTAGGAGGAGCAAGTGAAAGTGAACCTATGCTAAGCCATACAGTCAGGAAGCACCTTCGGAAAACTAGACTTGAGTTACTCCATAAAGAATATGAGGTAAACTATACTTAATGTTTAAAATGATGTCAGCCAGGAGTTTGAAGTAAAATTCAGCTACCTCAGTCCCCAGACTTCTTAAATACCCAATGAAACTTTATTTTGAATTCCATTTTTAAAATGTATTATGTGATAAATTCTTTTTCTTTTTTTCCTTTTTTATTTTAAATAGGAAATTTCTTTTTTCTTTTTTTCCTTTGAAGTACCAGGGAAGCAGAGACTAGGACACCGGAGGACAGAAACAGATGGAAGCATTTCCTTTTTTTTTTTTTTTTTTTTTCCTACTTTTTTTCAGTTTAAAATTTGTACCTCAACAAATGTGTCATTTTATATTTGCTTCTTTAAGAAGTTGGAAAACTTGAAAACCCCCTTGTGAAAGTCACTCTGATGCTACACTTACTGTTTGTTTTTACTTGTAAATTCACTGATGATTACAAGCCTGACCAGTTCTGGTGAAGTAAATGTGCATTAGGTTACTATTGCCAGAGCAATTTTGTATTTCCTAATTCCTATCTAAAAGTAAATGAGCAAGCTGATTTGCCATGATAGTGGAATTTTCCAAATAAATTCATGCTAATTGAATATACTTTTAAATAGTAGACATTAAATCCAGTTACCATTTTGACTAAAGAGGGTTTTTTTTAATCCTCTTTAGATACAAAAGATCTTTAAGTTAAACTGTGTACATAGAAACTACCCTCAGCTGCTTCAAAATTATTTCTGAAATGCCATGGGGCATAAATATATAATAAATATTTATTCATATATATGTTTTCTGCATATATGCAAATAAAACCTCATGTTTATATTTGTTAACATATTAATGTAAACAAAGCAACATATAAAACTACTTGATTTGAAATATTATATGTAGTTATATATAGAATTTAAAATAGTATGGAGCACAGTGATAATGAACTCTAAGAGATATCCTTACATACTGAGTATTTGTTAGATATTAATCAGGTTAACACTTTGAGAGATCACTAGCTGTATTAATCTGTTTGCTGCTGCTAATACCATGCATGAAACTAAGGAATTTATTTGGCTCATGCAATCTGAATCTGAGAAGTCCACCCACATGATACCAGGGCTTTATGCTGCATCATCCCCTGGAACAAAATGGAAAGAGTAGAAAAGGGGCAGGAGTATATGAGCAAGACAGAGAAGGGGTGCCTGAATTTGTCCTGTTTATTTAGAACCCACTCCCTTGATGACTGACGCACTCCTACAACTACAGCCTTACTCCATTTATGAGGGCAGAGCCTTAGACCTAGTCACCTCTTACCAGTTTCAGCTTTTAATACTGTTAAAATGGCAGTTGAATCTATCATGATTTTGGAGAGGACATTCAGACTATAGCACTGGCATATGGGGTTACTTGGAGTTTATTTTCTAATAACAGAATTTCTAGCAGTTTAATGTGACATATTTATACATGCATAAATGACATCACAGAAAAGTTTTAACCCAAATGTTCAGTGATTACATTTCAGATAATAAGCAGTAAGCCAGATAGGACGGCCACATGAGTGTAATCCCAACACTGGGGAGGTTGGGGTAGGAGGGTCAACTGTGTAGTTCAAGGACAGCCTGAACTACATAGCAAGACTCTATCTCAAAAAAAAAGTGGTTGGAGTGGGAAACGTAGAGCATACAGTACTTACACTAAGTGAGAAGCAAGAATCTAGAGAAATTTAAAGTTAACTACAACTATTCTTCTGATGTGAAAACTGGAAAAACATGACTTCACTCCTATTTCAAGTATGGAGAAAAATACAAAGATCAAACAGAACATTAACATTAATCGTCTTGTTCAGCATGATACTTGTAATTTACCTCATTAAAGCAATTAAACATGCCTCACATTTTTCTTGTGAAATGGAATCTATTTGCCTGTTGGTTTTCATTTTTCTTTTACTTTCTGGTTGATACCTTAAATAGAATCAAAGGTTTGACTTTTTAAACAAAACTAAAATTAAAATGCAAGCAGCATAAATGTCAGTTTTTATTAGAAATGGTACATTTTGAAAATTTAAATTACATATTACTTTTTCCTTACAAAACTATTACGTATAAAGAATCTATGTACATAAAGAAATTTGAGTATAATATTAAAAAACATTTGTTTCAACTTTTTATGTCTGGTTGTCTATGTCCGCCTAATAACTGTGTAATACTTTTTCAGGATGAAATAGATTGTTTGCAGAAAGAGGTAGAAGAGCTTAAAAGTAAAAATCTCAGCTTGGAGTCACAGATCAAGACTATTCTGGATCCTTTAACCTTGATGCAAGACAACCAAAATGAAGACAAACTTCCAGTTGCAGATAATCCCAGTAAAATTGACCCAGAGACTGTATCGGAGTGGAAGAAAAAACTCAGAACAGCTAATGAAATTTATGAGAAAGTAAAAGATGATGTTGATAAATTAAAAGAAGTAAGTTGTGGTGGTTTTGAAAAATGTATTATGATTCTTAAGATTCTGTAATACTGTAAGCATCTTCAAAAATATAAAAAAAAACTATTATCTTGATTCATCATTAGATGATTTGTGAGTGAAGAATAGAATTGCTGGATGGACATTTATGTGCAATAGGAAAATTTTTTTCATTAAATGTCATTAGCTGCCAAGAAATAATCAGGTGGTTCCATTTGTGACCAAAATTGGAGATTGTGTAGGGCTTCCATATGACATTGCATCTTGTAGAAGAGTAACATCAGTTTAAAGTTTGTGCTCCTATTTCCCCCTTTTTGTGTTTAGCTTTATTTTTTAAAGCTTATATCAGTGACTACCTTTTGTGCATAAAAGCAAACACATACCCATTTCCCTACTTATAAATGGAAAGGTTTTGACTATATCTTTTGCAATGCTACTACCCTTCTCAGATTTTGACGATTATAAATGGACAGTGAAAATCTTGATGACTAACTTAAAAGTTGTCAACAGTTGCTTTAGACTGACTATTCCAAGCAAAAGAGTACTGTAACTTATGAGGCTGATTCATTTTTTTCTTTAATTGCTCTCCCATCCATCTAGCATAATAGAACATAAGTGAGAATGATAAACTTCTACAGTTTTTCAGCCTAACAGAAAGATGATCATATTTCTGCCTTTAGTACTAGTGGTGGCAGTCAGGTGATCTAGTGCTTTTTTGACCAAAGTCTTTTGTTTAACTTGAGGTTTATCTGCCCTGGATTCTGGTTGTGCTGAATGGAGATGGTTTTATAGTACTCTGGTCTACCAGCATCCTATTTGCAGTTTCTAAAATATGGTTTTGTACTGAATTACTAAATCCTGTAACCTAAAATCATTAAATAGAGCTCCATAAGGTATTTTGCAGAAATGCCACTGTATATCAGCGCTCAGATCCTCAGTGAGGTTAAGTAGCAGGGAAGTTACCTGTGACTCAGTGTTAGGCGTCTTCCATATACAGAATAGATGCTGTTTGGGCTCAGAAAAGGCCACTATGAGAAGGAGAAAAAAGTGCTTTCAGAGGAAAAAAAAAAAAAGAAGAAACTACTGACATAATTGCACTTAATTTGTTGCGAGTTTAGTGGAAATGTATTGTTTTTTGTGTATTGATGACCAACCTTAGTATGTTAGCAGAAAAAAAAACCATTATAAAGGATGACTGATGGAATGTTACTGCTTATCAGTCTGTACTTTCTCCTTCAACTTGGATACTTCTTGAGCCATTCTAAGCTTTGTGTGGTCATCTTCATAGTTGACTACATTTTTGGTAATGAATGGTTCTCAGAGCATGGAACATTGTGTGAAAAATACTCTGGGCTCATAAGAATAATATGGGAAATATATTTAAAAGAAAAATACACAAACACAGTCAATACCCACAATTACCCTGAGTCTTCAGAATAATTTGGGATATCTATTAAGCCCATTTTTATTACTTGCTGATACTAGGGATAGGCTATAAAACAGAACATCAATGAATAAGAAAACTTGGACCACAGAGACAAAACTCAAATGTGAACAGTCTAAAAACTGATACATTGTAAATCAAATACAAGAGTATAAAAGATTAAGAATAAATTGTTACTTAGCAAGAGTAAAATAAACTGCTGTTTCCTGGACTGGGTGAATTTGAACTATCATGAGGCCTGATCACTAGCTAATCAGTGTTAGAATAGTTAGCTCAAGTCTTTATCACTCTTAGGTGCAGTGACTAGTAGGCAAAGCTCTACTCCACAACATTTTCCCATAGAACTCTTGAACTTGAAAATACTTGATAGTTTGAGGAACTAGCCAACTCATTATTGGAAGTTTTAAGATAGCTATAGGACTGCCAAGAGCCCTTAAAACATGGGGTAGTGATACAGTATGCGTGGGGGTGGGGAAAGGAAATCAAATGAGTTTCTAATTTAAGCTCCTCCTCATCAGAAAGCACTAAGTGCCTCCCCTTACTGTGCAGTGCTTGAAAGCTTAATTCATTGTGTGACTGAGGAAGTGAATGGCTTTCCTTATATGTTCAGAGGGGGAGTAATGGTGTTTATCAGTCACTTAAAGAATTAACCCTTCACACCCATAGTTGGTATGAATCTTGAGCCCCAAAGAAACCTGAATAAATCTTAAGTAACCGTATTGTTAGGCTGTGTGCCCAAAAGAATGTTCTCTGCCCCTTTTTTTCTTACCTGTGTTGTGATGCATTTGTATATAGTTGGATAAGAAAGTAATTTCCAGATTTTCTGAAAATTAGTCAAAAGCACTGATCAGAGTTTTGAAATGTTTTTAAGGCTTTCTGGTTTTAAACTTTTACTTCCACAGTAGTTCTTGTGACTCCTTAACTTTGTAAATATTCTAATCAGATAATTTTCTTTGCCAGGTGAGTTGAGTTTGGTTGGTTGTCTAGACTTATTGTTTGTTTGGAATACACAAATGCAATAACTAAGATATTTAAAAAAACAAGCTTTTAAGAAGATTTTAAAATTTAAGAACATCAATTTTAGGCATCCATAATCAATATTGAGCCACTGTGTTTTTCTAGCAAGTCATGTTTTGTTTGGTAACTTTTAGGTATTATATAATTCAAGAAAATAAAGTCATGCTTTTTTTTTTAATTCAAGGAGGACTCTGTGAGATTTATTAGAAAATACGGACACAATTTTAAGGTTCCTCGAAGTTGCAGGCCAGAGAACTGGGAAAGATTTTTAAAGAAAGAAATAGTTTAATTATAACAGATTGATCACTACAAAAATATTTTTAAATAGCAATGAAGAAATCAACTTCATAGGCCAAGAATTAATTCTTCAACATTAGTTTGCAAATACTTCCATGTATAATGTTACCTTTCTTACAACATTCAGTTATGTAAGAAAAGAAAAAAGAACGCATAAATTTACCATTAGTATGTTGCCTTAGTGACTTTAACTCCCTAACATAGCATTATTTCCCTGGACAGAATATTTGTAAAGTGCTTGGGGAACATGGATTAAAAATGCAGAATTATGTTCACAGCTTTGTATGTTATTCCCAGTGGTAATTGTTACATTTCTGAAGACCATGTTCTAGCATTGAGTTTTCTGATATTGCTCTAAAAATACAGATGACTTGTCATAGTTTTTACAAGGCACTTGTTTTAGCTTGTGCTTAATTATTTTCAAATCCTTTTTTTTAAAGGTAAATAAAAAATTGAAATTGGAAAATGGTGGCCTGGTGAGGGAGAATTTACGACTGAAGGCTGAAGTTGATAACAGATCACCCCAGAAGTATGTATTTTCCTCACAGAGCAATGTTTCAGGTTATGTCAGTGTTTCAGACTAGGCTGTTGTGATTGCACATGGTTTTTATCTAACTTTTCATTTAAGCAAGTAGATTGACTTGCTTCTAAAAGTCTAGTGCATACTTTGTGTTACTAGTAACATTGTTATCTTAAGGCTAATTTTGAATTCTTATCCTTTCTTTATTTTTTTCCTTTTCCTTTGTCTAATTACTGAGAGATTGATTTTATGTTAGTGTTCACTTGGTTTTACATAAAACTTTAGTGGTACAGACAAATAGATGACAGTAAAGCCCTTCAGCTGTTTTCTGAGATAACCCTAGTAATAGTTAATGTTCATATAGTGTATGATCTTTATCAGGTACAATAGTGTGTAATGTAGAGCTATTATTACTCTCTGTTTACAGATCAAAAGATGAAAGTATAGAGAGATTAAATTAATTTCTCTAAACTGCACATCTAGTACGTGATAGAGAAGGCATTTGAGCTCTGGTAGTCCATTCATAGAGTCTGTGCTCTCAACTATTACAAGAATAAGACTGTCTGAAATGGGATTCTAAGCATTGCTTGTTTAATTTTGGGGTGATCCAAAACTATACAGTTAAATCAATTTATTCTTCCTTTTTGATGCAAGTTTTCATTCTATTCTAGAAGATAAAAGATTACAAGTGTTGATCTGCTTAAGTTAATTTGTGTTTCACGTTATAAGAATTAAGAGTTAAAGATAATGAAGCGATGGCCAATAGCACTTGTAGTTTTCTTTTCTTTCTTTTTTTTTTTCCAGCCAGAAGAAATAAAAAAAAGAAACATGTCACTTTCTCCCAAGGTCTGACTGCCTTAGAGGGATAGCATATCCACACTCTGCTCTTTCTTCTCATTTAATCACTAGATTTCATTTCTTTCTATTTTAAAAAGTCAAGGCAGGGATAAGCAAACAATGAGAATTTATCTTGCCAGAAACAGTTTTTTGCTTGTCATTTGCAAAAGAGGACAAATTGCCCTCAGTAAAATTGAATGTGGTATGAAGAAATGGTAGAATTAAACCATAATTATACACAGCAGATATTACTAACCAGGATAGAAAAAAGCATAACTTTTACTTTTAAATAATTCTTCCACTGTATTCTCCAGGCCTCTTTTTCTTTCCCTTCAGGTAATATCCTACTTCAACAGGTTATTGAAATAAATTTAGGAAGTGTTGCTTTTACGTGTTGCTTTGAATCCCTGTTCTTATCATTTATTGGCAGCTTGCTTTGCCAGTCATAGCTATGCTTGTCCATTAGCCATTTCCCACAGCGTTCTGAATGGAACTGAAGCTATTTTTTTGCAGCTTTTACTTCTTGAAAAGTTGCCCACCCCATTGCAAATATAGTGCCAACTACAAGGATGCATGTTTTAAATATCCATGCTTTCATCCAGATAAAAACTGAGAACCCTGAGGAAAACTGGCCTGTCTGCTCTCCAGTAAGCAGCCACACAACTAATCCAACAACAAAATGTTAGGCTTTGCCATCTTTAAGTTCTGTTCCTTCCCTTCACAGGAAAGGAACACTTTCACTTGAAAAACAATTTGAGCTGACCTCTGTTCCAGATCAATTTGCAATGCATTGAGGTATTAAATGCATTGCATTTGATTTATAGCCTTGTTTATTCTGCATCCCCAAACCCTAGTGGGATTCAGAGAGAGACTGACCACAGCTGAAAATACTCAAGATATGGTTCACCTGAGGAGAGCTCCTATTTCTGCAGAAAAGAATATGAAATTTCAAGAATTTAAAAGTAAATGCAAATAAAAATATTTTACTTTACTTCCTCAGTATAGCAAGTACTTTGACCAGTTTTTTTTTTGTTATTGTTGCTGTATACTTGGCTAAATGTAAAGGAATACTTTTAATAAACATACTGTTAGTCTCTTGTGTATCTTACAAGTTGAGCAGATGTATTGTATAAATTCTACAGTAGAAAGATGCCAAAACAACAGATTTATTTTCTTACAGTTGTCATGGCTGGAAGTCCTAGATGAAGTTTTGACAGGATAGTTTTTCTGTCTTACTTATGGCCACCTTCCTATTACTTCCTTATGGGGTAGGGAAAGAGGAGTGAAAGCTCTTTTGTCTGTCATGCTCTTCCTATAGGGACACTAATTCTATTGGATTAGGGCCTTGCCCTTACGATGTCATTTAAATTCAAATTATCTCCCACATACCCTGTATTTAGTCCAGTCTTAGTAGGATTTAGAGCTCAATATAAGAATTCTGGAGTACATCGCACAATGTATTCTTTTTTAAGACATTCAAATGTGCTGTTCTTCAAAAACTAGACTACAATTTAATGTAAATAAAGGAATTTTAAACTTTATATTGAAGTAGATGGGTTTTTAAAATTTTTTATCATTACATATTTGCAGTACTTAATGATTAATCCATTATGGGGAATTGGTGCATGTACATAACACATTTTAATTCTTTTTACGTCCTCCTCTCCTCCCCCCATTTCTATTTTTTTTATTTTTTTAAGAAGTGAGAAGTATTTTTTAAATTTTATTTATTAATTCATTTCTTTTTCATGGTGCTGTAATCCCAGCACTTTAGGAGGCTGAGGCATACATAGGAGTCTATATCTGAACCCAACCATGGCAATTTAGCAACTTAGACTTTCAAACTAAAACTGAGGGCTGAGGCTGTGTCTCAGTGTGAAGGCCTTGTGTTCACTCTCCAGTACTATAAAGCAAAAGAAACACCAGCATGATTGTAATCTTTTAGATTGAAGGTCAAGATTACTTCTTTCCTGTGGTACTGAGTTTGTTTTATCCTTCATTATATGCAATCTTAAAGTGTAGCTGAACATTTTTCCTTTCTCATCTGTAGTCAGCTTAAAAGCCCTCTTGAGCAGTGGCCAGTTGATAGCATATTAAATAACATCTGTTTTGTTCTTTGTCAGAGTTTCATTGTTTCAATATCTAAGTTAGTGGTTCAGAAAATGCAGGTTTTTTTTTTTTAATATATTACCACTTTGAATTCATTCATTTCTAAATTAATTTTCAGCTGAGGGCAATAGGCACTTGTTTCTTCCTTTAGTTTATCCTAACATGGACTCCTAAGAGAACAGGATCTGCTATACAGAGCTCAAAGCATGGTGATACGCCTTTTGTTTTACAAGTATAATATCTGAAGAAAATTCACTCTACCAGACAAATGTTACTGGTACTTTGTTAGTTTCGATTTGTTTGTTTTTTACATTAGTACTTTACAAAGGGCTTTAGTTATACGAAATAAATATTCCTGACTCCTAACCTAGCTTCTGTTGCTCTTACTTTCCTACTGCCTCATAGTTTCCTTGTTAGCACATACTAGAACTGCACATAATGAACATTTTGTGTGTTTCATGACTTTTCTTCTCTTTGAACCAGTTGTAGTTGCTGTTATATCTACTTTATTTTATTGAGTCGTGGTTCATGTCCTGGTCCTAATACAGCCTGTCAAGTAGAATGTGGTACCCCCAACAGAGAAAATAAGTAGATTTCTTTATTAAATCACTGGCAGGGGATATGGGTTGCTTTACAGTACAAGTGAATTAATCTGAGCATGGTGATGCATGCTGGATCCTGGCACTCTGGAAGCTGACGCAGGAAAAACACAAGTTTGAGGCCAGTCTAAAGTACATGATGAGGCTCTCTCAAAAAAGAAGGGTGGGGGGTGAGGGTAGGGGTAGAAGTAGAGATAGAAGTAGAATTAGAGACATTTTAAATGCAACATATGAATCTTACTAGGATATTGGCTAATATTGTCAGATACTGGTGTTAATACTTGATATCGTCAAAAATGTTTTTGATCTCGGGGTAAATTGGAATGTGAAGCAAGTATTAGATGATACCAGGAATTACTATTAATTGTATGTAGGTAGCATAATTACTTCAGAAAATACACATTTATCTTGGTCCATTTTGGCTCCTAAAGCAAAATGCTCATACATTAGGTGGCTTGTAAGCAGGAAACATTTATTTCTTAACTGCTCTGTAGGCTGAGAAGTCCGATATGAAGGCCAACAGATAAAGGGTTAGATGAAAGCTAACTTCCTGATTCGTAGATGCTGTCTTTTGCTGTATCTTCACATAGCAGGAGGGTGAAAGAGCTCTCTGAAAGATCTTTTTAAAAGGGTATTCATCAGATACACATTTAATATTATATTGTTTCTCTGGTGTAATGGACAGAAAGTGTAAATAAGTACCAAAATTATAATAGATATTGGGAAATGGGAAGAAAATGTTCAGATTGAAAGGGAAACAAGAATGGGGTATGGAGAAAAGAGAAAGAAAAAAGATAATAGGAAAGAAAAACGGCAACAAAGGTTTTATAAACAAGGAAGAAAAGTGGTTGAAGGGAATTAGGGGAAAAAAGAATCAAGATATATTATGTACACGTACAAATTTCTTATGATGATTGTGATCTTTATGTATATCTAAAATGTACCAATAAAATTAACAAAAAATTTAAAATAAAAGGGTACTCATTCCATGTATGCTGGCTTTGCCATGACGATCCAAAGGTCCCCCATGGTTCATTTACCACATACCATTTCCCAAAGACCCTACCTCCAGATAACCATCCTATTGGGAGTATAATGCAGTGAAAGAGTGGGGAGGGGCACAAAAGTCTGGGGCACCATTTCTTTTAGAATAATTACTTTAAAAATGGACTGTGGTGTATGTTAGCAAAAGAAAAAGGGACATAAGAGTTAATGAGGCCACGAGCTTGATTATTTTAAATGTGGGAAATGAGTATACGGAGGTTAATTATATTGCTTTTTCCCTACTTCTGTTAATGTTTATAAGTTTATTATAAAAAGTTAGTATTAGCAAAACAAGGTCCAGGAAATTCATGGTCAAATGAAGGTAAGAGATAAAAATACACGAAACTGTTAAATACTGAACAAATACTAAACCAACTAGCAGAGTTTAGAGAAGAATGGAAGTATGAGTATAGAGAATGGCAAGTGAATTGCAGTGCTAAGGAAAGTCTTTATCAAGGCAGGATGTGAGCCCAGCTTTAAGAGTGATTTCAGTGAGGAGAGAATTGTGAGTGGAAACATCTTGGGCTGATGAGAGAACAAAGTGATTGCTACAGCTCTAATCCCTTTTCTTCCGTAGTTGACACGCATCATGTTACTGCTCGACAAATAGTGGCGTCCTTACCACATTCATCATACCAAAAGTCTTCTACGTAGTGTTCCTTTCTCTCCATTGTGACTGTTGGCACTGTATATAAACAGAGCTGACTAGCATTACTACCACTCTCTTGTGCATGCCCCAAAGCCGCTTCTCAGTCTGGCTAAAATATTTAGTGGGGAATGTCAAAAGAGTGTCACACCTTCACATAGTAGTAAATATCAAGAATGGTTTGAAGACGCTGAAAGGGACTAGTATGTGTTGAGTTTCTTATATTCCTGTATTCCTTGACTGGAATAACTTTCTAGTCTGTATCAGCAAATATGGATGTACTTGTCATTTATGGCCTTACAAGCTCCTTAATGATTTTTGAACTTAAAGAGGTATCAGAATTTATTTAAAAATCATTTGAAATTTCTCCTACCCTTCTCCTAAGTCTATTAGTTATTTCTTTTTTAATTTTTCTAGCCAGTCTAGGCAGGGATTGTGCCATGTCACCAGTTATGAGACTTTAGCAGAACAGCTCTTCTTGTTCTCAGCTACTAATTCATCTTAGCAATATAGGATATAAAACTTCATATACAAAATTTTGTAGGTCATTTAAGTCAAACATGGTTACAGCTAGATTAATGACTTTTCATAAATACATATTTGGGAATGTTATACATTGTATCATTGGTTGTTAGTGAGATCTGTTGGTTTGATAGTGTCTCCCTGCATGTTCATTTTATTGTGTTTTTACACCAAGGCTTCTGGGCAGGAGTCCCTATTTCCTATGAGAAGTATATGAAAGAGAGTGATCCAAGAAGAAAAGAATATATTTCACATATTATGACCTGCGTGTTCTTCCCCTTTCATTGTTATTTTTTTGTTTTTTCTTAAACCATCTTATCTACTCCCTTGGCTTTAGTAATCATCTATTTGTATATCAGAAGTTATAAGATAACTTTAAATCTTTAGCATTAGCATCTCTCTTGAATTGCAGATTTATATTTATGTCTGTTTTGTATACGCATCAAGGTATTATATCTTAAATTTTTTAGTAAAGTATAAATCAAATTTTTAAACCTTTGCCTGAAACTATGGCAGTAGTCAGACTCAGAGGGACCTTTCCTAAACATTTGATTAAAAACAGCCCTCCCCTTCAGCACTCCCTTACTGTGTCTTCCTGTAAGGCCATAATAACAAAGTGAAGATGTAGTGAAGTAGTAGTGTGTGGGTTATGAACACAGGCTCTGGAGCCAAACTCTTATGACTGGACAGTACTGTTTGATTCAGGTGAACATATTTTACCTCCCTGTATCTTAGTTTTTGTCTTCAGTGAAATGGGGCCAATAGTACCTACCTTGCAGACTGTAATGAAGGCTAAACAATGTACAATTTGAGGTATACCATAACCTTTGGCAATGTTATAGTGCTACCATCTTCATGGTCCTTATTGATAATAGGGGAAAGAAACTTCCAGCCTACTGGATGTCTGGTAGGAGTCCATGTTCTTTAGAATCAAAGAATGAATTTTAGGAACAACGGTATTTGTTGTTGTAGAATAGATTTATTGTAGAATAACAGTAGAATACATTTATTGAGAGAAAGAAAGCATCTGTCCAAGAAAAGGGGTCCCGAATGGGTTGCTGAGGATCATGCCTTTTCTGGGGATTTTTATAGAGCAAAGCCAGGAGGTAAGGTGGGTCCAAGGCAGGGAAGAATGAGAACTCTGGGCGGTGAGCTTGAAGTGGGACAGAATTATAGTCAACCAGTAAGATGAGGAGTGTAATTGCTCAGGTAAAATTGATTAAATCAGGATCCAGTTGGGAAGCACAAGCAGGAACAGGGCCTTTGCCTGTAGGGGGTTGGATTAGTGACTTCTGGCTTCTTCAAGGAGATACCTATTTAGAATATCAATACCTGAGGTTTGTCTTTAGGGTGTGGATGCATTTGTTTTATCTTTTGTTTTGACTGCTGGCTGACTGTGGGTGTCTCCAGGGTTTCTAGATTTCTGGTCTCACAGGCTCCACAGCCCTGTCTGAATTTAGCTGTCTGTAACTATCACTATTTGAAATTATCTTGTTCATTTAATTCTTGACCTGTTTGGTCTGTTGTCGTCTCCATTCTAAACTAGTACAGTCTCCAAGAATAAGAACTTGCTGCTAAGTCTCTTTCACTTCCAAAACTCTAGTACCTAGAAGCCACCTGATAAATATTTGTTGAATAATTAAATGAATAAGTAAATAACATTGGATAAATTATTTAGGCTCTTGGGGCCATTGTTTTCTTTATGTAAAATGTGGATAATACATTCTTGAGTGTTAAACGAAATAGGCTGTGTCTGTGGAACAATATATCACAAAGAAGTAGGTAGAGGGAGTGTGTTGTATCTAAATAATTGTACCCATTATCCTCCACCTACCCCAAACAAGATTATTTATCCCTTTCCTTAGTTTCTATCCTTCTTAATATTACTACTGGTCTTAGTTACTTTTCTCTTCATTGCTGAGACAAAATACCCAACAGCCAAAGCTAAAGGAGGAAAAGGTTGTTTAACTCAGATTGTAGAGGTTTCAGTCCACATTGGGCTGTTCCTTAAGGCAAGGTGGAAGGGCAACAGATCATGGTAGTGGAAGATACCAAAAGCAACTAGAGAAGAGGGGCCTGTAAACCTCTTTCATATTGTATGCGGGCTACCTGCTCTAGAGCAGGTATAGCCCTCATACCCTTAATCGTAGCCTTAGCCCATGACTCAATCACAAACTCTGTTAGATTCAGCCACCTCTGTAAAGGCCCACCCCTCTGTGACCCATGAGGCTTTGGGAGGTCATCCAGATATAAGCCATGATACTACTCATCTAAATTCCAATATAAAAACTCAGTCATTTGTGTTTCACTTCCCTTCACCCCATGCCTGCTTGTTCTTTATTTCCAGTGTGATCTTTATTTCCTGATTCTTTTAAATGCCTCTAACCCATTTTTTTTCTCATTCCTGCTAGTTTAGGTCTCCATTATATTTTTGCTCTGTCTGTATAACAACCTTCTGACTGCTTACCCTTCTTTGCCATGGTGAATCCTTGATCATCTGCTTTATTGTTGCCTGAATTCTAGAATATAGATAATGGTTCTCTCAGTCCTGTTTAATGGCATTTGGTGATTCCCACTGCCTTATGTTAAAGCCCAGATTTCTTAGTGTAGTATAACAAACTCTTTGCTTCTCCTCTGGTCTAGTGACTTGGCCCATATCTAACTTATTGTGTCATAGTTTTGTATCTTTGCTCTTGTCTTTCCCTTGCCTTCTCTGGCCCTCCCTCCAGGTGGCTCTGTCTCTCTCTCACTCTCTGTCTCTCTCTCTCCCTCCTTCCCTCGCTCCCTCTTTCCCTCCCTCCCTCACTCCCTCCCTCCCTGTCCTGTGCTTCCCTCCCTGTTTCTCTCTTTAAGATAAGAGTCTTGTTGTGTTATTGAAGCTGGCACAACCACACCTAGTTTTACCTTGCTAGTTTTTATTTTTCCTAGTTAGTTCCTATCATCCTCTAAAATCTAGCCCAGTTGTCACTCTCTTTGAGACCCTCCATAGTTTGCTTAGGCAGAGGGAGCACTTCCCTCTTATTTTTTTAATTATTCTGGTACCTTGTTGTTTTAACAATCACATTGTATACTGACCAGTTCAATGACTGTCATGCCCACTTAGTCTGCCAAGCTCATTGGCAACTAAGACATAATTTTTTAAATGTGTGTGTGTGAGAGAGAGAGAGAGAGAAAGAGAGAGAGAGAGAGAGAATATGAATCTTCCTTTATGTATGTCTATCTATCTTCTGTGGGGCCTGGCAGAAAAAGAAATCTTTGTGCTCTACTTACTCTTAGAAGGAACTAATCAGAAGTATTAAAGTTTCAGTGTCAAAGTACAAAAGATTTAAGAGGACAGGAAGTCAAAGATTCCTAGCATTTTCTCCAAGTGAAGAGAAAGATTTCTTGAAGACCAGAGATTGGGAGTTAGAAAGGGGAATGGAGAAGTGATTTTAGGACTCACATGGCTTTTAGTGCTGGGTTTCTTGTCCAAATCAGATTTTCCTACCCTTGCTTGTCTCCAGATGCTGACTCTCTGTTCTTGCTAAACAGTCTTTAGACATGTCAATATCACTAGGACCTTTTGCTTCCTCATCAGTACTGCTAGTGGATGGCTCTCACTGTTGTCTCTTCTGGACCTGTTCTGGCCTTTTTTGTTTCACATGATTCTGCCCTGACAAACCCAGTGATTCCTAGTGTTTGACCCCATCCTGATCTGATGACTGATTCTACTATGCCCTTTGGTTTTCCCAGAAGGAGAACTTGTAGATTGTCAGTGGAGCCTGATGATACCCTGGGGCCAGATGGTGACAGCCAGTTGTGCTCAGGCCCCTCAGCTGCCTGGGGGGCCCTACTCTGGATATTCAACTAATTGGGGATAGACAGTTACTGCAGTTTTCTGTCAACTTGTCTTTATTGTATTGATAAGATATTTTGGGAGCCTGCAGTGGGTGCTAATAACTAAACAATAGGGTTGTCAGAGAGATGAGGGACTGTTTGACAACAAGGATGATGACTTTTTTTTCTTCCTCAAAGTGTTGCTGTACTGGAGTCAGTAACTCATCTGAGTGACTAGAATAATAATTACAGAAAACTGGATTACAGTTTTTTGTTTTAGTTTGCTTGAAATCTTTTCTCATGCAGAGAGGGAGGGAGGAAAAAAGAGAATAAAACTAAAATGAAAAATGGATGGACAGATGATAATATCACTCTAGAGGATTTTTAAATATCGCTTATCATTCAGCAGAAATCATTCTTTCACACTACTGAGATTTTTTGTTAAGGTTGTCATTTAAAGAGAAGAGATATCCTTTACTCCATTTAGAACTATAAAAAACATGAAATAGTATGTTGTAAGGATATGATAAAGATAAAAAATAGCATGAAAAATTAGGATCTCCATTGATATAATGTAGACTTCAAGGGTGATCTCTTTTGGGGGTAGGGGAAAAGAAAATTGGGGCATTTCTACATGGAATCAAAGTGGAATATATTTACCACATAAGACAGAATTTGTTCCACAGTAAAAATAGTAATTTGTTTCACAGACAGTGCAGAAATAGTAGAGTGTGGAATTAAGTATCTTATTTTGAGCTGTCTTCCCCAGTGTACCCAGAGAGAGAAGGAAAGAAACCATAGAAATGGAGGCTAACTAGTTACAATTTCCAAACAGAAGGTCAGAGACCAAGTCTCAGTCAGGACAGAAGCCAGGAAATGAAGTAGAAATATGAAACAGTTCAGCTCTGTATTCCTCCTTGATGAATTTTGCTGACCCGGTATAGGGATTAGCCCCTAGTAGAGACTTGCCACAAAGGAACTAGCCTGTTCCTTCTTAACTTCATATGCTGCCCAATACTCAGGTTATTGTTATGAAGAATTTCTGATTTCAGAATCATAATCCATAACTATAACTGCATGTTTGATTTAATAAAATAAACACAAAAGAATTTGTAATTGCATTACTATAACATGTGTGGTGGTGCACCCCTGTAACTCGGCACTCCATAGGTGAGGGAGAGAGATTGCTGAGAGTTAAGGCCACCCTTGGCTACATAGTGAGTTCAAGGGCAACCTGAACTATGTACCAAGACCCTGTCTCAAAAAAACAAAAAACAAGAGAAAGAAACGAAAAGAAAAAGAAAGTTTGTGCTAATATCATTTAGAGAATTTTTTTTATGTCCGTATCTTGTACTCTTGAGTAACTGCTTTATTGATGACAATATGCAGTGTATTAACTATTGTTATTCTATTTTATGAAATTTTGTTTTTTCTATAAAATAAAATGTTTATATTACTAATATGAGCTATACCTTGCATTTTAAGGTATAGGTGAGGTAAGGTATGTACCTTGTTTTTTTTTGGAGAGGAGAGGGGAGGATGGAGGCAAGGGCAATTACTGCAAGTTGTTAATTCTCATTCCTCATCCCATCATGTCATCTTTGTCTTTAAGGGAATAATTGTGGCATATTTTGTTCTTGCAAATATTAAAGCATTTTGTGATTAAAACCTAAGATGCAACATTTCTTAGTTTGTATTTTTTTATCACTCTAAACTAAACTAAACTAAACTAAACTAAACTAAACTAAACTCTAAGTGATAACCTATGAGATATTTAGGTTCCAAATTTTGCATTTATAATTGTGCTCATTTCACCTAAGAAACATCTTTTCTGGCAAAGGTGTCTGCTTATGTTTATAAGGTAGACAGGTTGGTCATGTATTCTTCTTACACTTAGCACATTTAAATGCATTACTTTCAGTTCATGGTTCTGATTCAAACTTCGTTTTCATGTCTCTGGTTAAAATGTTTTGGTTGGCATATACCAAGGTGGTCCCTTTGTGCTATGCTTCCTGCAAAGCCACTTTAATACAGGATCTTTGGAAGTATCAAAGTATCTTGAACTTGTGCCTGGAACATGATAGTTATTTGCTAAGTGTTTATCAACTTTGTGTTTGCATACCTGTATGTCCTCCTATAATTTTCTCATTTCTTCTCTGTTTTTATTAGAATATGAATGTGCTAACACACAGCAGTGATAGTTTTTTGACTGTATGTACAGACTTCCTGCTCGGTAAATACTGTACTTCGATAAATGAAGTAAAACCTGATATTACTTAAGAAATTTTACATAATATGATTTCAGACTTGGCATTTGGTTTTAGAAAGACTTGGATTCTGATCCCCTTGCTGCCACTTCATCTACTCTGCAACCTTGGACAAGATCTTTAACCTTCTTAAGCTTCTCATTTCCCATCTTGAAATAATAATGAATCTTGATTCAGAAAGTTAAGTGGGATAATACACAGGAAGCATATGGCAGTGTACTTAACTCCAAGAGGATGTTCTTAGTGTCTCCATTGTCAGTGGTAGTCATCTATACTACTGTTAAAGATTTGTAGTAATCACTTTGGGCAAATGCCAGCCAAAAGTTCACTTTGCTTATTTTATTAAATCTTATTGCCGGAGCTGGGGATTTAGCTCAGTGGCATAAGCGCCTGCCTGGCAAGTGTGAGGTCGTGAGTTTGATCCCCGATACTGCAAAAAAAAAAAAAAATCTTATTGCCAAGGAACAGACCTTTTGCCGCATTATATGATATTTTTGTGGAACTGACTGATACAGCTAGGATGACCTATAGATGATGTTTTGATTACCAAGTTGTCTAGGAGTTAGCATTTTCATAACTAGGTCCATAATTTTAAAAAGAGAAAACTCTCTTAAGGACATTGTCAAGTCATACTGCTCAGCAATAGATCAAAATGCATGGGCTGCTTTCCAAAGCTTCCCTAGTAGTTTCAAGACAGGTTTCCTCCCTACCTTCCCAACACACGTGCAGGAGTGAAATAGGTAAAAGTAATGTGGAAATAATGCATAGGAAGCCAATGAGATATAAAAAGTACTGAGGCATTTGAGCCCTCTCCCCCATCACCAGATACAATTTTGCATTCCCACAGTCCTCATTCTCTCTGACCTATGTATACCTTGTGCAGATACACACAGGCAGAGACCACAGCCAGGACTTCTCCTCTGGGATCCCACTCCATCAAAACTCATATCCCTGATGAGCTCATATTGCAGGCTACTGGCTTGTGTTCCGTATAGTCAAAAACAGTTGCCAACTCAAGGGATCTCTGGTAGACTGTATTTCATGAGAATATATAAGAGGTGATAAAAATATATTGTGAATGTTTTAAATCTTAAAAATTATTACAGTAAAAGGCATTGCTATGAATCCCCCTAAGAATACTCTCTCACTTTGAGTATCCCATCATTCTTGCTATTTTCTGAAGCAGTTCTAGAAATCCTCTTTTGTGAGTTTGTTTAGTTGCACTGTAATGGCTGCCTCCATGTGCTGAAGCATTTCCAAATGTCTACCCTTTCATGGTCACTTTAGGGAAGCGCCAGAAGTTGTATGGTACCAGAGCTGGTGAAAAAAGGTGGATCAGAACACAGTGTAATGTTTGTAAGGAGCTGCCTTTTTGTTGGATAGCACTCGACAGCAGCATTATTTTTAATCACATCTCATAAAGACATTAATGAAAGAAGACTTCCAGAGCTACTTCAGAAAATGGCAAGAATGATAGGATAAGTGTGCTCAGCATGAGAGGGTAATGTTCTCAGCGAGATTAGTAGCAATATATCTTCTACTGTAATTTAAAAATTTTAAACAGCTTTTTAAAAAAATCATAGCTAAGAAAGAAAACAGTGGAAATTTTACTGCTCTTAACATTAACCCTTAATATTTTTCACTCAGTTTTTTTTTTTTTTTTTTTGGTACCGGGGATCAAACTCATGACCTTGCGCTTGCCAGGCAGGCACTTATGCCACTGAGCTAAATCCCTGGCCCTTATCCTTAATATTTTTAAAAGTTAGGTAATGAAAAAATATAATTATAGCTATGTAGACAGATAATTACAAGAACATCTAGTCTATGAATGGATCGTACCTTCTGAGAGTAGCTGTGGCAGTTCTTTAAACAAAACTTTTGAGATTTCACATAAATGTGTTTGGTTTTCTTCCTTATCAGCCATTATTGTGATTTAGGTCATCTATATTTGCGTGGCGGTTCCGTACCATAAAAATGACTGTGTAAGCTAAAATCATGCAAAGCATTCTTAATAAGAAAAATTACAGTTGCTTTTTGGGCTTTAGTAATTTTTGTCAAAACCTTAGCACTTACTATTCATTTTAAATGTATTTGGACATGAAGAAACAATAAAACTAGTATTAGTGGACTAATGTTTATGCAGTACAATTTGAAATGTTTGCAACATTGAGAATTAAAGTGTTTTTATTTTGTAGAAACATGAGAATATTTCATGAGATCAGGTGTATGCAGGGTGGTATGGCCTTAGATTATAAAATGTTTGAACACTACTCGTCTGTATTTCCTGTACACATTTTCTTCTTCATCAGAACTGTATTTCTTATCTCTGTTAAGTTTATCTCTCCTGAATTCCTCTGGCATATTTAGTCTCTCAAATGGTCTTAGATTATTGTAATAGTCTAGCATTCAGCTATTTCTTCCATAACTACATTTAAATTTTAACCGAGGCAGGAGGATCATTGCAAGTTTGAGACTGGGGCTACAAAATGAGCTCAAGGCCAGCCTGAACTGCATGGCGACACCCTGTCTCAAAAAGACAAAAAAAATTTTTAATTTTAATATATTCACCATAGATACTTTTAATGCTGTACAGAACCTTCGTCTTCATTGGCCAGTTCTGTCTTTTATCTATTTTTTGGAAATGTTCTATGGGTTTTTCATTGGAAGACTACACAGTTACACTCTTTGCTAGAGCACAGTAACCCGCCACTGACAGACTTTGAAAGAGGCAACCTGACTGGTAATTGATTATAATACATATCTTTTATTTGGATAGTGTTCTATGAATTGAACAGCTGGAAATACAGGTTTTCCTTTATGTAGATACTCACAGTTAATACAGTATAATGTGGCAGCTGAAATTTGAACCACTTTTGTTGAGTGATTAAGTGACTAATGCTACTTACCTAAACCCAGAATAACTGAAATTTGTGCATATTGAAACCATGTTATCAAGAACATCAGCACCAAAAACCTGTCACATAGGCTAGACCACAAAAGTTATTCCAGATCTGATAGTGCTTGCACTTTTACTATTACCTCAGCTAGGAAGTGAGGAAAAAATGAAATTAAAGATTCACGAGGAGAGGCAAGAGCTCCCTTCTGTACTGCTTGTTCCTCAAGAAGGACTCTGCAGTTTGGTCAGCCTGGCGACACAGTGAGCATGACGCACTCATTCCTTTTGATGGGGTTCACGACTGGAGAGGTGTAAGATTCACAACTGGTTGATAGTAGTGTAGTACTAGAGCTTAGTTCTTTTGATATTTGGCTTCTGACATTTATTTTGTACTTCATGTGTTTTCTTCTGACCCTCTTCAGTAACATCTTGTTGCTTCTGTAAGCAATGAGAAAATGTGGTCTTAGGAAATTTTTGTTGCTACAGATGCTCTTACTTTAGTTACAGTGCCTCAAAGGTCAAATCAATGGGACTTTCATTTTTCTTCTGATAGCTGCCTCTCTACCTTTTTGGAAAAGAGGACCTTCATTTTTTTTTTTCTCATCCAGAGTGTACTTCAGTTAATGTTGCAAACTGAAAAATGCTTAAGTTTCTGCTAGATTTTGGCAGAATGCACTTCCAGTATCAGTTGCAGCTCACAAACTACTCTACAGTGTTTTTCTGGCATAATGAAACCCTTGGCCATCGCTGCTACTTTGAAAATCAAAGCGTTTTGGTCCTTAATGGAATGTTTATAGAAATATTCCATTTTGAAATTTGCACAGGAAAAGGAAGTGTGGTAAATGATACTAGAAATTCTTCTGGCTTGCTTTGGCATTGCTTCATATACTGTCATCTACTTTGGAAATATCTGGAACTCATATGAATAAGAGAGTATTCTCTTGTTTTTGAGTACTCAAAAACAAGTAAGTTCTTGATTGTCTTATTATGGAAGCATAGTATCACATATGTATCCCTGTTATTTTTATCTGATGTATTGCCCTTTGCTAAATTTAATACAGAAGGTATTCAGGATAAGCTAAAAAAAAGAAAAAATCCCTAACACCTGTGTCAAAAGCCTCTTATTTTTGTGTTCTTTTACTAAGATAAAAATGGAAGTTTTTTGAATGAAGCTTTATAAAATGTTATAATATAAAAGTTATACTGTATGTGTGTCAATCTGTTGCTTTACTTGGTGTCAGTGAAAAGAAGAAAGTAAACAGTAAAATTATGAAACGTATCTAATTTAGTAATGGAGTTATGGTCATAAAATGTACGTGTAAAGAGGAGCAAGAGCCTCTGGCTTACTTGTTGTGTGGCATAGGCTCTGTCTTAATGTAGAGCACTGATGCATTTTAAAGTAAGAGAATGACATTTATTAAAGAAATACTTAACAAGAGACTGCTGTATACTGGGAATTACTCTAAAGATCTATCAGTGTGCATAATAAAGTCAGGCCTCCTGCTCTTCTGGAACATCCACTCTAATAGGCAGAATCAGAAAACAAAGAAGTTACATAGACTGATTCATTAATTGATCAGTTCTGTAGTGTTCACTGTATACTTCTGTCAGTTTGCTTGGCTGCATAGGTCACTTATTCACAAAGTAAAATGGTCTGATCACTTAAGATATTATGGACCTGAAATGATTGATCTTTGTGAATTAGAGGCAGTGACTTCTACAAAACAGCCAGCTCCTTCCTGCATGCTTGTCTTTCTCATGTGTACTCTTGCTAAACTCCAAGTAACACCAAGATGTTAAGGATATCACTGACTTCAACACAGAACCTTTTGTTCAATCATACGAAAACACGAGTGGGCATGTAACTTACTGGTAGAGCACTTACCTAGCATGCACAAGGCCCTAGATTTGAACCTTAATGCCAAAAAAAAGAAAACCAAAAATATAAATAATTTAAAGAACAAAATAGAAAAGAAATGGTAGAAAACAAGGAGATAGACTTTGTGCAGATGGGGAGGGTTTGTGTAATGGGCCAGCGAGACCAAGGGACCGATGGGGGTGTAAAAGGACCAAGATTCAATGAGTATATATACCATTTTCCTAAGATGAATGTAATTATTATATATGGGAAAGTTGTGCCAACAACTTAAAGGAGTTAAGGGCCAAACACAATATCAAAATGACATTGTGTTTAAAATTTCAAGCTAAAACCTGAAAAAAGCAGCCACTAATATTTGAGAAAGTTTTCTTCATTTGTCACTAGTCTTTAGGCCTGAGTTACCAAGTAGCGCTACTTGATTTTAAATCATTTGATTTTTCTCATGTGAAGATACCTGTATTATAAAAACTATACTTGAAAAAGAAGTTTTATCTTGGTAAGCAAATGTAAATTTGATACTTTTGCCATTTGCATTAAAAATGCTATACAATTTTTCCATTTAAAAACATGGGTTATTTTATTATGCCAAAGATGTTACACCAAAGACTCCTCATAAGCACTTTTGTCAAATCTACTTAAAAGTAGTCTTAGGCTACTTCTTAAAATATTTTCTGGTAGAACTACACCTCTTTTGTACATTTTCTTGTACTACATTTACAAGCCAGAACATTTTAACAAAAAGAAAAAAAACACTCCTATTGTTTATTTAACCAGATACTCACAGTAGTAAACTTTGTCTTTATACTGGAGAGTCATTGCTTTTATTTTTGTTATATCTATGGCTTCTGCTTTTGTATTTTAGAAATTGAAGAGAGGATGCTCTCTCTGGGAGTTTAGTTAATTGCGTGGATAGATCAATATACAGCAATCATGTCTTTTAAAAGTCCTTTCGAATCCTGGGATTTTATAATTCTATATTTACCTGTGCTTCTGCTTTCTTCTGTTAGAGAAAAGAGTGGGAATCATGTTGGTGCCTAGCTGGGAAGTAAATTGAGCCAGGAGGTTAGGAGGTGATTAGCATTAAATGAGTGTCTAGAATATGTTTTAGTAGACAGTAAGAGGCAATTACTGTGGACTTCTTATGCTCCCTTATATATATTCTTATAGCTACTTATTTAATTGTAAATATTTTTGTAATTAGGAGAAAAGAAAAAAATAAACCCAAAGATAACAGATTTTACACATTATCTTTTCATATAACTTAAACAGATGATCCCAGAATTTTTAGAAATGAATCAATATGTCAATCATCAAAAAAAGTGATTGATTAAAGCTCTTGAAAAGAATTTTTGGAGAGAAAAATTTTATTTTATGATGTTAGAACTAAGTTTATTGTTTCATAGAAAGCAGTTTCCTCAAAGAATTTTTCTTAGTGGCAAAATATAATTTAAACTAGATATTTTATGGTCATTAGAGCTGAAACAATCTTACTCATGTTTGTGTCCCTAACCCCAAATATACCACTTTAACCTATACTAAGTGCTCAAAACTTGTTTTCATAGTAGACCCTAGTACCCATTCTTTATGCAATCATGAGAAAAAAAGATAAGTGAAAGAAGAAATAAAAGAGTGCATTTTTATGTGTTCTTTTTAGTCACTCTAAAATGTTCCCTTTCAGCAAATATAAAGATGTTTTTATGTATAATATGTTGGAACCACAAGCACTGACTTTGTGTTTCAAAGTTGGAAAAATGAGATTGATGTCCTATACAGTTGTAAAATGCCAAAAATAAGTAGAGCTGAAATGAATTAAAGCCCAGCGCTCACAAAGACCAAAGAAAACCTTCATATCAAGGGTGGCTGTAATTGAAAAGGTCCAAATAAGTATTTAAAACCATTCCTCCTGGGACTTCAGAGATTTCTGAATTTCAAATTGGTGTTTTATGTTTGACAAGGTGACATTGTATAAGAAATGTATTGTAAAACACTGCTGTACGATAGGAAAATGATTGAATGTAAATATTTCAAGATGTGGACCACTGTTCAAATGTTATCATAAATCTTTGCCATTGTTTTAGGGGATAACTTCATGCATATATGAGCTGAATTGATAGAACTGGCTTTTAGAAGAGAAATCGTCAGTGAATTTCTACCTCTCTCCCACTACTAGTCTGATTGTACCATTAAAATGACCTATTAGATCTTCGCTGTTATTACAATATGCATATTATTCATAAGTTAGTGGAAAAGCCCTTTTGTGAAGAGAGTTGGAAGAGATTCTGGCCTTGCTTTTGTCCAATTTCCTAAGTGGTGTGAAATATCCTTATTATGTGAATTTAGAATGGACTGGGACTGTTTGTACTCTTAAACTTTGAAAAAGAAAACAGCTTGACCTATACAATTAACTGTCCTTCCATTCTTTCTAGATTTGGAAGGTTTACAGTTGCTGCTCTTCAGTCTAAAGTAGAACAGTATGAACGTGAAACCAATCGCCTTAAGAAAGCCCTGGAAAGAAGTGATAAGTATATAGAGGAACTAGAATCTCAAATTGCACAACTGAAAAATTCAAGTGAAGAGAGGGAAGCTATGGATGCCATTTGCCAGCGAGCACTTTCTGCAGATGGTAAGGGAGGCAGTGAGGAAGATGTGGCATCAAACAATCAAGGCGACAGTGCCAGAAAGCCTAGCTCATCCACCTTAAGTTCTTCTCACCTGGGAAACCTTTCTAGCAGCAGATTGTCTGACACCAGCGCTGTGAGACAGGAAAGCACCAACAAAACAGAACCAACCCATCATAAGAACAAAGATCTGTATCAAAAACAGGTAGAAATAATGTTAGATGTGCCAGATACAAGTATGAGTACTTATTTGGAAGGAGAATGGGGTAGTAAGCCTAGTAATTGTGTTACCTTCAAAGATGAAGAGCTTTATGATCTTCCAGCTCCTTGTACTCCTTTGTCTCTTAGTTGCCTTCAGTTAAATACTCCAGAAAATAGAGAGAGCTCTGCAGTCAAAGCAGGAGGTTCCAAGAAGCACTCAAATCATCTCAGAAAATTGGTGTTTGATGATTTTTGTGATTCTCCAAATGTTTGTAATAAGGATTGTTCAGAAGATGATATAAGTAGACATGAAAATGAAAAGAAATCAGAATGTTTTGCTTCCCCAGAGACAGGATTTTGGGATTGTTGCTCCACAAGCTATGCCCAAAGCTTGGATTTTGAAAATTCAGAGGGGAACATAATAGCAAACTCTGTTGGAGAAATATCCTCAAAATTGGGTGAGAAATCAACCTCATGTTCATCCAAAAGGTTGAATTCTATTCGCTCTTTTGAAATGAACCGGACAAGAACATCAAGTGAAGCATCAATGGATGCTGCTTACCTTGACAAAATCTCTGAATTGGATTCAATGATGTCAGAGTCAGACAACAGCAAGAGCCCCTGTAATAATGGTTTTAAGTCAGTGGATTTGGATGGGTTATCAAAGTCATCTCAGAACAATGATTTTTTAGAGGAACCGAGTAAGTTGGAAGAAAGAACTGAGCTCAGTCTTCCCAAAGGGTCTCTAACTGCTGATCAGTTAGAAAATGGAAATGAATGGAAACCAACTTCCTTCTTTCTTCTTTCTCCATCTGACCAAGAAATGAATGAAGATTTTTCACTTCATCCCACTTCTAATCCAGAAACTAATGAAATCAAACCCCCAAGCTGTTTATTTCAGACAGAGTTTTCCCAGGGTGTTTTGTTAAGCAGTTCACATCGACTATTTGAAGATCAAAGGTTTGGGTCATCTTTGTTTAAGATGTCCTCAGAGATGCACAGTCTTCATAACCACCTTCAGTCTCCTTGGTCTGCTTCCTTTGTGCCTGAAAAGAGGAACAAAAACATGAATCAATCAACAAAAAGAAAAATCCACAGCACCCTGTCTAATGCCAGCCCATCAAAAGCCACTAAAAGTTGACTCATTAGGAAGTTGTCATTTGTGTGCTTGTCCTAAAAGGAATATAAAGTTTTTAAAGTTGCTTTTTTCCTTTCATAAATACAATTTGAATTGATAATGTTTAGTCAAATGTCAAGTCAGAATAGTGGATTAACCTATGCCCACACTGAACCCTTTACATCATATTGAAAAGACTTTCTGATCTTTTAATTTGAGGATCTTTTTGACCAGAGAAGGAAGGAAGAATTATTTGTTTTTTTAATGAATATGTGTGTTGGGCTAAGTGTGTTTTGTTTCTTGAATCTTATTTAACTGTTAGATACAGTAGCCTATTAATAAGGCTCAGTTGTCTTCAAAACTTTTAGTATTGTCTATGCACTGATCATAAGACACTTGAATTTCCTTAAAACTTTTCTAGGGTGGAAATTGTCTTTGTGCCTCTTTTTATTTATGTTTAGTAATGGCCTGATTTTATGTCCTGTGATGGAAAAATAGCACTCTGACCTTAGTCCAATGTTCATTTACTTTTTCTATAGGTTTTATGTATATGTTTGTGTTTTTTTACCATTGTAGTTTGTCCAGTTTTGTCCAGATTTATCCATGTTCTGTTACTATAGAAGAATGCAGTTTTCTACATAAAAATAACTTTATATCAGGCATCTTACATTTGCTTTTTCATTTTATGTCAGGCAGCTTATATTTGCATATTCATCTTATGTCAGATAGCTTATATTTTGTATTTAAAATCAGAGATTGAGTATACTTTGGAAGATACAGAGCAGTTAGGTTTGTTGGAGGAGCTTAAACATTACAGCTTCATTGTTCCAGATGTATACGTGCAAAAGCATCTTTGCCAAGTTCTTGGTCCACTTATATCCCAGGGAAATGTTTTTGAAATGATAAAGTTCTTATTTGCATGTGAGTGTCTTTTGTGGAAACAGAATGCATGGTAACGTTTTTGCTTGCTTTATTTTCCATACTTAAAAAGAAGTTTCAGTTGGCTAGTAGACTTGTCTTTTATCTGGGACTTTTTTTTTTCTCTTAGTATTGAGGGAATAAAGATAGGTAATAATAAAGCACAATTTGTAATTTAGGCTTAAAAAAATTGTATGATTCTAAACATGTTTGGTATGCCTGTGAAGCCCTTTAAAAAATGGGTTTGTATGGTAATGACTTATCTAATGTGCACTGAAACTTTTACATTAATACCATGTTGTTTTACATTAATACCGCTTGCTTTTCTATGTGAATTGAATAAAGGATGTCATAAGCACTGTATGTTTTACTGTTTCAGATTTTAAATTGGCCTATATGGAACAGGAGCACTTATTTTTAATCACTTTATAATACAGGGACACACGAACTGTGGCCCAGGTACCAGATCTGGTCTGCACCTGTTTTTGAAAGACCTGTGACCGAAACACCAGATTTTATTTTTTAAGAGAAAAAAAAATTAATTCAAAGAATAGTTCATGGCATAAGAAAATTATGTGAAATTCATATTTCATTATTTCTACATAGTCTTACTGGAACACAGCTACACTTATTTGTTTACATACTACGAATGACTCCCTTGGACTATGACCACAGAGTTGAATAGTAGCAAGAGACCATGTGTTTCACAAAACCTAAAATATTTACTGTCTAGTCTTTTACAGAAAATATTGCTGATCTTGGCTATGATAAACATTGAAGATTCAGTGAAAACAAAAAGGTAACAAATTACTTTCCTTATTTGGAGAATTATGCCCTCCATTTTCAGAAGCAGTAAAAGCCAGGAAAACAAAGCATACTTGTCATGTATTTTCCAATAATTGTTAACTATTTTATGATATGGTTATATATTAGATAATCAAATGTAGAAATCTAAAATTTTTCTGTCAGGTACATTTAAGGGTACTATGGTCTGAATGCCTTGCCCCCCATTCATATATTTAAATAACTTTAATCATAATAGTATTAAGATGTGAGACCTTTGGAAAGTGATTAGATGAAGATTAGGTGAAGGCTTTGCCTTCGTGAATGTGATTAGTGCCTTACAAGCAAGGACTTCCCTTCCCTTTTGCCACAAAAGTCTGAGGACATGGCTAGGAGGTACTGTCTTTGCAGCAGAAAGATAGCAGATCTGATCCCTTGATCTTGGACTTCCCAGCCACCACAACTGAGAAATTTCTATGGTTAATAAGTTGGCTAAAGTGTAAAGTATTTTACATTAGCTCAAGTGGACCAAGTCTGGGATGAATGTCATTCAGTTCTTTCTATAACCAAGAATATGTGCTTTTAATCCAAATAAATACGTAGTGACGGTGTGTTGGGAGTACGTAGCCTGATGTTACTAACCAAGAAGAGAGCATCTCTGTTGGATCTGAGTATTTATCCACTGCTTCCTTTCAAAAGCATCCCTCTGTCCTCCCTAAAACATTATTCCACACTTTGATCTAGTGTAACTCATGGCATTTCAGAGTTAACGGATAATAGTTCAGGATTTATTTTAATTACATATTGTATTACGTATTGTCATTGTTGCTCTTTACCTCTTTGCATAATCTCCAATAACAAATACGGTGGTCTCAGATTTTCCAGCATACCTATTACAAAGTATTTTGGGGAACATTAGCATGTTCAGTCAAGTAATGTTTAACTCTTGCCTGTGTTCCTGGATATGATTAAACAAATGCAGTGGGAAATTGTCACTTACAGGTTTAAAGAGTCACAGTAACTTGGTATTTTTTACAAATTTAACCTTTCCTATTAGCTTCACTGTGCTGTACTAGCTTAAAAAAAAATCCACTAGCAAGCAGATGCTTAGTTCATGTTTTTATAAAAACAGCTTTTTATTGTTAATCTTTCTAAAATGCAATGACCACAAGAATGTGACAAGACTTTTTATTTTGGGAGGGGGTTGGTTTTTTTGAGACAATTTCACTGTGTAGTTCAGGGTGGCCTCAGTGTCCCAGGTGCTGGGATTTTAGGCATGCACCACCGCACATTGCTTCTTTCTAATTCTGAAAAGCCATTTCACGCAAAAATTCTAAGACTTTTTTTTAAAATCACATGATCTAAAAACGGAAAATTGTGGACAAAGATTTACAGTTTCTAAATTTCAAATCTTATTTTAAGTTCCTGTCATCTTGGTATCTACATTGGTTTGAAACAACTAAAAGTACCAGTGAACAAGAAAAGAACTAGGACTATATAATGTTTAGGAACTTAACTTTCTATATATTTTTCAATTATTCAAAATGTAATATATGCACAAGATTTTTTTCCTCTCAAAGGATGTACCTGTGGCTGATATTTGTAGAGCATCAAATTGAATTTAGCAGTTGATGGTGTGTAGCCTGTTGGAAGAGTTTCCCAAAGCCTAATGAGAAAGTCTTTCATGCCTGTTTGTGGGAGCCTGCCTTACACAGGCCTATCACCATGTAACCTGATCCCTTTAATAATCCTTGGCAGAGAGAAAACCTTTTAAGCAATGATCTCAGAGTGCACAGTGAACATTTATTGCCTAATTCTCGGAACTCCACTCATAGCAAGGAAGCATCTATTAAGATGCAGATTTCTTTTAAGAATCCATCTGCAGCACAAGCTAGATGATCTTCAGTTTTGTGTGCCTGAAGCAGTCTAGAATACTGCGAGTTACAGCTCCACTTGGTGAAACAAACTAGATTCCTAGGTCTGCTTGCCTTAGCAGAGAACAGACCCTAATAAATGTTTGATTAAACAAGTGTGTGTGAGCTTTTTATATTTATAATTTGGAGTGAAAAGACCCTTCTCATGGGACATGTATTTGACTTCAACATTGACGGAGGAAGGGGGATATAATTGTGGTCCAATCTGATTGTTGCGTTTAAAAATGTCCAGTCAGGGATAACGAGCAATGAGAAACTGGCAGCTTCGTGCTATTCGTACTGGATTCTTGAAGGATGAGTAAGAGTTCCGCGCTGAAAAGGACATCTTTCCTGGGTGTTAGAGTAGGCTGGAGAGGGTGCCTGTTAGCGCTGCCTCAGAAGTGTCCAAGGACCTACATCCTCAAGTTTGGGCTCCTGGTTGAAAAAGGTTTTTCTCCTCTTTCTCTAGCCTGAGGTTGCAAACTGGGTTTCTCCAGCTGCTCGGGGTCCTGCCCTAGCTTCCTGAACTGGCGGCCTGAAGGCGAGACAGTGACTCCCTAGGCGCTGGAAGGCTTGGGAGGTGGCGGGGCTGGCGCATCAACTGTGCATTATGCTGAGGCTTCACCCTCCAGGAGCCGGCAGGAGCAACCTTGCCTCGGCCCGAGGTCGAGCTGGCGTTGAGCGAGGAGGGGGAGTCCGGTCAGCCTGCGCAGCCCGCGGTGCGCCGCCCGGCCACCCGTGCCCACACCCGGGCGCCGGGAGGACTGCGGGCCGTGGCCCTGCAGTGCGGGCTCTGCGGGCTCGAGGGCGCTCTCAACTAGTCGGTCCCAAGCCCCACTCGAAGGACCGGTCCGTGCTGCGGTTTTCTTTCATTTTATTACCACTCTGGAAACCTGGCGATTAAGACTCGAAACCAACAAAGAGTTTTCTTCCCACCTTAACCTTGCACACAATCCTTTAACAAATTAATTAATCCTAATGAATTAACACTTCATTTATTTAAACGCGCTACAGTCCATGAATTAAATTTTCATGCAGTGATTAAAGGCTGTTAAAATATGCATGATTTCGTTAAAATTTTATAATAAATCAGGGCAATGTGTTACATGACAAGGCAACTATTTCCCAGTCCCTCGCAAGGGGCTTTGATTTGCGCGAGCGGCAGGGAGGAGGGGAGCTGGCGGCGCCCGCCCGCCGGAGTCCGGAGCCGGGCGACGGGACGCAGCTCTGCACCCTGGGGTCCGGACTGGCCGCCTCGCCGCTCCTCCTTGGCTTGCAGACCCTTCCGGGGATCCCGCTCCCGCTGGTGGGGCGGAGCCCGCGGAGGTCGCCGGCGTCCGCGGCCGGGCCTGGGGCCGCAGCCTGCGGCCGGGCCGGCGCGTCCCCCGCTGCCTGCTTGCGCTCGCGCACCCGGCTGTGCGCAGGGCGGCCGGCGCGGCCGGCAGGCTGCTGGCGGGCCGCGGACGCGGGCCGGGGCATCTGCTGTAGTTTGTGTCGTTATTGCTCCCACCCGGCGACCTGGAAACGCCTCCTCTGAGCGGCGTGCGCTTCCAGCTTGAAGGGGCAGGAGGGCCTGGGCGGCGCGGCGTGGGTGGCATCCTCTGCCCCTCTGGGACGTAACTCACGGGGGTCCGCGGCCCTGTTAAGCGGTACAACTTTGTGCACTCGGGCTTTGAGAGCTGTGACAGTGGTTCCGTCAACTGGCGCGCTGGTGGAGGGGAGAGAAGCCCATTAGAGGCATAGTTGTCAGGGATCACCCGTAGGGCTTTTGCAAGGTTAGGTGGATTTTATGTGCGCAGAGCAATGAGGGTGCAGATATACATAAAGATCGGTATACGTAACCCCCAGAGCATGGCTGGCAATGAATTTTGTTGGGACGCAGCATCCAGGTCGCTAAGTCATCAGCGACATCTCTGAGTGGGACACCATTTAGGAAAATGTCCTCCGTGTAAGTGGCATTTCTTTTAATGGCCAGAGGAAAGAAAACAATGGATGTGTCAGTGGTTTGTTTGAGAACTATGTCTGCTAGCCGCAGCTGGAGCCCAGTCTGCACGCGGAGCTGGGAGCCTTAAAAGAGAGAAGATCCCAGTCCAGCAGACCCAGGGCTTTGCTCACGCCGGCCTGTGGGAATCGCGGGAAAGGGGCTGCGAGCAGAGGGGGAGGACAGGGGCCTCCAGGCAGTCTCAGAGCCCAGGTGCTGCTGGGGGCCCTGCCGGCCACAGAGGTCTGGGCTGCCGTCCACCACGAGCTAGATGGTCAGGGCCGAGGCGCAAAGGGCTTTCGGAGGAGGTCCGCGGGCCACCAGCGGAGGGCCCTCAAGGAGCCAGTGCGGGTCCCTGGGGAAAATAGGGACGGGATACTTAAGGAGTAGACGTAAGATTTGCGATCAAAGCTGTCCAGGCAGGATTCCAGGAAGACAGTCTGAGGGGGAAGAAAAGTACTTCACCAGTCCTTACTTGGTTCCACACTTAGAACAGACAGTGCCCAAGCAGGAGGCCACAGGGACCAATCAAGTGCAGCCCCTGTTCCCAGGCCCCAATGAACCCAGAACCTTCACACTGGCATCTACCAGGGTGAAAGTTGCTTCTTTTCAAACTAGACAGTGCCTGTGAGCTGATGCCCCAGGTTGCAATGACCAGACCTCTGGCTTCAGAGGTCCAAACCCAGCTACCAGGTGGGGCCAGAATCCCAGGATCCTGCTAGAGTTTAGGGTCCCACACTGTTCCCACGTGGGTACATACACAGCCTTCACGAATTGATTTGTCCACATTTCCTAAATCAAATCTTCAATCGAGATTTGAGTTCAACACTCCTGGAGATAGAAGATAATACTAGCTGCCTTGTCAAACGCTAACTTTCCCTGAGTCCCACTGGGAAAAGAAAAGTAGCCCCCAAATGGACAGCCTCCGTCCTCCAGGTCTTCCCTAGCTGAGTGGAGGGCAGGTCAAAGGGGAGGGGAGTTTGCCTGGGTCAGTCCTCCCTTCAGCCAACCAGTTCATTCGCTGAACTCGGGAAAGGGGTGCTGCCAAAGGAAATTCGAAGTGAAGCCTGCCAAAGGAGGAGGAGAAAATTAATTAATGAGGGAAAGAAATGTGTTTCTGATTCAGATGATAGACTCCTTGTCCCTAGGGGCGGAAATTCCTTGGAAATCAATAGCTGTGCATTCATTATCCTCCTCTTGATAAAATGCAAAGCTATGAAATGATGTGTAAGCGCTGGGTGGGGGTGGGGGTGGGTGTCTGTGCAGGTCATTAAACAAGAAAGTGGGGGAAAATGCCCAGAAATCTATGCCAAGGCTCAGACCCCATGTGGGCATCATTAGCACAGGCAGGAACCAACTAATTACGACAGTTGCCAAGCCAGGAAAACAAAGCAGTGACATATGGGTGAGCTGAGTCCACCCCACCACACACACACCCTTTCCTTTTGCCCATCATGGGCTTTATATGGTCCAAGGAATTGCTTGTCTAACATTTTAGACAAGAAGTGGAGGTCCAGCAGGAATGTGTGGGCTAACTTTTTAAGCATCACCTCGTATTTCTCTAGAAATTCCCTCTGGTCACACCTGTTAAACTCCTACCATAATCACCTATCTCCTGTGGTTTCCCTGTGTTCACAAACTGTCATCTCTTGAAGAGCACATATTCCTGCTTCATAACTCATTTTATCTCCAGGTCTTTCCAGACTAAGTAGAGCTCAGCAAGTCTTTGGGGGAAGAGAGAGTTAGGTAGCAAGTAAATGCAGGAGGGGTGAAATAAGGGAGGCAGCGGTTTCTGAAAAGGAACAAGCTGGAATGAAGCTTCACAGCTCTGCTTGGGGCAAGCCCAAACCTCCTGCCCAGTCTCCACCTTCCTTTTAAGGAAACCCCATTCAGGACCTTCTAGCAGCCCCCAATCAACCCTGGCTTGTTGAAACACCCCTTCCCTTTCCTTCTGACCCTCCCCAAATGGCCTCTCTTCTTTCCTAAACACTGCACTGTTTTGTGAGCTCTGCTACACTTGCATGATGGAAAACAGGAGTGCTTAAATGGGCATCCAGTTCACAAAAGGAGAAAAAGAAAGGACTGTATCCACAGCTTTCACACTTCTAGTCCCAGGAGAGGAAAAAAGGCAAGATATTCTAGAGGGGTCTAAGCTTATCTAGAGCTCAAAAAATACTTCTGTAGTCTACAGAGTGAGCTAAGAAGGGAGTTTCAGTGGGATAGTAAACTCCACTGTACTTGTCTTGGGGTGAAGGACTGCCAGTGTCTTGAGGGGTAAACCGAGGTAGACCGGGTTACTTAGGAATCTCCTTTCCCACCCGCAGCGTATCCACCTGACCACAAACCTGGGCTGTTTGCATTTCTGTGGGCCCTGCACCTATAACGGTCCCTGGAGTGCTGCGTTTCCCCGGGAGGTGGTTGATGGCTGCTGGCACGAGACATCGGAAGGTGGGGTGTCGTGGGGGGAGCTTTCTTACCCCCCACCAGAGAGCTCTCCATCCACCACGACGGGTGTCAGGAAGGATTAGGTTAAACCGGGACACCCGTTGCGACAGCCACTACAGGACTCACTCTTTCCCTCCAGCGACGTCCCACTCTTCGTCCATTCCCCGTCGAGATAAAGTTGCATTTAGCACTCCCAGGGGAACGCATAATGGATGGAGCCGCGGCTCCTTCTCACACCAGTGAGTGAACATCCTTTTCACTTCCCTCTCGGGCTGGAAGGAAGGGAGGGGGTGCCAGGACAGAAAAGAAAGGAAAGAAAAAAGATCAGAGAAGTCATGGTGACGCCTGTGGGCTCTTGGATCTGAGTAGGTGAGTGGGGATGCTAAATACGCACGCGTTTATGCAAAGGAAAGATAAAATCCACGGGTGCGCAAGTCCCTGGGCTTACAGAAATGTGCTCTGCTCTTTGATGAAAATACAGACCTCCTTGGTATGGGAGAGACCTGAAAGATTAGTTATCTGATTTCTATTTTCTCTGCCGTTCTCCAGGTCTCTTGTGGCAGATGTGATAACATCTGGGCCATTATCATCACCCGGAGCACGCAGTGGGTCCCTAGAGGTTCAGGCACCTGAACGGCAGCTCCCTAAGGAGGGCCTCGATCTGTTTGCCACACAGGGCCATGTAACAGGTTGACTAATTGATTTATTCTTCTTAGGTCTTGATTTCACAGTAATTAAAAAGAAACTGATAAAGGCGGGGCCAGACTGTGTGCTTTTCAAATTCATTTGAATTACTGTTTTGAATCACCCTTTCCTCTAAGTTGGCTTCCTCTTGTTTTCTATTGAAGAAGAAATATAAGCAAAGAGAGCTACGAGTCAGTCAAAATGATGGAAGAGAAAAGAAAGTTCCCTTCATCTGTTACTCCTTTTTTTCTTTAACAGTTTTCTTTTTCTGGAGTTTCCAGAATAAAGTGTTCGTGTGTGTGTGTGTGTGTGTGTGTGTGTGTGTGTGTGTTTGAGCCCTGAGGAGAGGGAAGGATCCTTGCTACACACTGTAACTGTTTTTTCATTTGATCCCTAGAGCCCTCAGATCACTCGGACTTGTTTGTTGAAATGTGGGTTTGTACACGGTTAAAGACAAACAATAAGAGAAACGCACAATTTCATTTCAACAGCCTTTTCCGAATAAAAAGCACATGCTCCTGTGGCTTCTGAGCGGCTGTCACTGGTGGTGCCTGACACCGTTATATTAACAACAACAACAACAACAACAACAGCAAAGTATGCAGAGGAAATTAAATTATGTGGAAATCAATAGCGTCTGACTGCTTCAAACAAATGTCTGTCACTGCGATTATTCTCCAGGAACCTATTTATAAACCTTAAAAGAAACAGGTTCTTGCAGCAAAAGACAGCACTGTCTGCATTTCTGTGTTACTTTTTTCTCTATATACAGAGGAATTCGCGGGCATAATTTAACATACAAACGCCCAGCAGTACACACTATATAACTGCTTGTTAGGTATCCCGGAAAGGAGTTATGCCTAAGTGAGGCGCGTACATTCAGAGCTTGCCAGGGAGAGGAGGGAAAAACCCACAGAGGGGAGTGTGCACATAGCCTTTCTCTCTGCAAAGGTGCCTACCCTGAGACAATAGGCGACCCGTCTGATCTTTCCAGACCCGCAGTGGAAAGGGGACGCGTGCAGTGCGCATGCACCGGCAGCTACAGGTGCATCACCTGCGCGGTCCTTGCTGGTGGTCACTATAAGAGCGGCTCCCACGCGCCGGTCTCTGCCCGACGAGTGCGCGCGCGCGCAGACGCACGGCGCCGCCGAAAGGAGGAGCGCGCGCCAGACAGACGCGGACAGCTGATGCCTGTCAACGCGGCGGGGCTGCGAGCTCTCGCGAGAGCTCCCCGGGCCGGCCGCGAGAAGTGGGGCTCAGGTGTAAGAGGAGTGCGTCCCTTCTGCGCGCGGGGCTAGAGCGCTCGGAGAAGCGGACCGCGAGGCCGGCGCGCGGCGCTCTGCGCGGTCACAGGGAGCGCCGGGCGGCACCAGGAGCAGCGGGAGCCCGCGGCGCGGCCGCCACCGTCCGCGGCTGTCACCTCGGAAGGAGGCCGGGCAGCGGCGCGCGCACTTTCCCGCGGACTTTCGGAGTGTTTGTGGATTTACATGCCAAGCGGTCAAGATGATGTCCATGAACAGCAAGCAGCCTCACTTTGCCATGCATCCCACCCTCCCTGAGCACAAGTACCCGTCGCTGCACTCCAGCTCCGAGGCCATCCGGCGGGCCTGCCTGCCCACGCCGCCGGTAAGCGCCCCGCGCCCGCGGCCCGGCCCGGCCCGGCCCGCGCGCCCGCCCCTCCCCCGAGCAGCCGCCTGCGGGCTGTCGGCCCCGTCCCGGCAGGGTTGGCGGGTCCCGCGGCGGGGCCTCGCCCGGCGGGCTGGGGTCGCGCGCCAGCCTGGCTCTGCTCGAAGTCGAGCGCCTGCGATGGAGAGGGGAGTTCTGGGGCCGAGACTCTCGACTTCCCTGTACTTTCTCTGTTAATTTCACGCCTCTGAAAGGCGGTCTCTGTGCGTGCTCGGGTGTGTGACACGGGTCCCCAGCTGCGAGTTACATCTCCATTTCTTCTTCTTCTTTCCCCCTCCCGTTTCGTCTCCCACGCCCGTTCCTGGAATGTGTACCTGTGTCCCCCTTTTCCTGGTTCCTCTGCGACCCTTTTTATGCCCCTGTCCCTTTTCGTCTGCATCCCCTACCATGTATCCCGTTCCGTTCCGTCTTTCCCGCTCTCCACTCTTCCCACCCTCACTGTTATTTTGGTTGCTTTGTGTTTGCCTTTTGCTTGTGTTTTCCGGCTTGTGTGTGTTTTCTGCTTTTTGTTTCTTTTTTCTTTTTTGGTTTTGTGGTTTTCTGGTTTTGTTTTTGTTTTTGTTTTTTTGGTTTGGTTTGTGTCGCCTGCAGCTGCAGAGCAACCTCTTCGCCAGCCTGGACGAAACGCTGCTGGCTCGGGCCGAGGCGCTGGCGGCCGTGGACATCGCGGTGTCCCAGGGCAAGAGCCACCCTTTCAAGCCGGACGCCACGTACCACACGATGAACAGCGTGCCCTGCACGTCCACGTCCACCGTGCCGCTGGCGCACCACCACCACCACCACCACCACCACCAGGCGCTGGAGCCCGGTGACCTGCTGGACCACATCTCCTCGCCGTCGCTCGCGCTCATGGCCGGCGCTGGGGGCGCGGGCGCGGCTGGCGGTGGCGGCGGAGCCCATGACGGTCCCGGGGGCGGTGGCGGCCCGGGGGGCGGCGGCGGCGGCCCCGGGGGTGGCGGCGGCCCCGGGGGCGGCGGTGGCCCAGGGGGTGGCGGCGGCGGCCCGGGCGGCGGGCTGCTCGGTGGCTCCGCGCACCCACACCCGCACATGCACGGCCTGGGCCACCTGTCGCACCCGGCGGCGGCGGCCGCCATGAACATGCCGTCCGGGCTGCCGCACCCCGGGCTGGTGGCGGCGGCCGCACACCACGGCGCAGCGGCAGCCGCAGCGGCGGCAGCGGCCGGGCAGGTGGCGGCGGCGTCGGCGGCGGCGGCGGTGGTGGGCGCGGCGGGCCTGGCTTCCATCTGCGACTCGGACACGGACCCGCGCGAGCTCGAGGCATTCGCTGAGCGCTTCAAGCAGCGGCGCATCAAGCTGGGCGTGACGCAGGCCGACGTGGGCTCCGCGCTGGCCAACCTCAAGATCCCGGGCGTGGGCTCGCTCAGCCAGAGCACCATCTGCAGGTTCGAGTCGCTCACGCTCTCGCACAACAACATGATCGCGCTCAAGCCCATTCTGCAGGCGTGGCTGGAGGAGGCCGAGGGCGCGCAGCGCGAGAAAATGAACAAGCCGGAGCTCTTCAACGGCGGCGAGAAGAAGCGTAAGCGGACTTCCATCGCCGCGCCCGAGAAGCGCTCCCTCGAGGCCTACTTCGCTGTGCAGCCCCGGCCCTCCTCGGAGAAGATTGCCGCCATCGCCGAGAAACTGGACCTCAAAAAGAACGTGGTGCGGGTGTGGTTTTGCAACCAGAGACAGAAGCAGAAGCGGATGAAATTTTCGGCCACTTACTGAGGGAGGCGGGAGGTTCAGGGCGGGGGGCTAAGCGGGAGCTGAGGGGGCATTTCAGGGGATACTTCCTCTGGCCTGCTTCCTCTGGCTTTTGGAGTGTCCCTTATCCTGCCTGCGTTTGGGAAGTCTCTCCTCTTGCTCTTTCCTGTGCCCCACTCTGCTCGCTCTTCCCTTACTATCCGAAGTCCCCTGGCCTAGAGGACAGGGGTACTGGAAGTGGAGAAAAGAGAGGATGGCAGGGGAGATGGGGGGGAGCATCTAGGGGAGTGGGGGGACAGAAAGTGGAGAGTGGACAGGGGTTTTTGAGGAGCAGGATGGTTCAGGGGACTAGGGAGGGGGGAAATGTGGGAAGGGTTGGGAAATGGACTGTTTTTGACCAGAGACATTTATCAGAATCTCCTGGGGACCAAGGAACTATGTACAAAATCAAACCCACCAACCACTAAAAAATAGACAAATAAAGACAACAAAACAAAAGCAAAGAAAAATGCTTTAGAAATTAAACTTCGGGGAGCCATAATCTGCAGCTTCATTTACCCTAAAGGAAGAGAGAAAAGAGCATTATCATGATTACCACTGCCCCAATCCGACACGCATGAACTGAGTCAAAAACCAAACCAGAAGGTGAAATTCAGGATAGTGAAACTAGTTCTGTCTTCATGTTTAAATTTTTCCCTCAAAGTCCCTCTTCCACCCCATCCACATCTTCCTTGATTTATTTTCCCTTTCCAGTGAGACTCCAGTAGCTGTGCTGGGCAGTGAGTGTGGACACAGCTGAGAGGGGTGTGGGCTTCAAAGGTGGGCTGCCTGGTTGGATGGAAATTAAGTTCTTCTGTGGCCCAAGCTACAGTCCTGAGGCCCTGGGCCTGGTTGGGTCAGGGTCTTTAGAGTGAGAGTTACAGTCTGTGCTGTTTAAAAGGAAGAATTTAGAGTCTCCGAAATATTTTATTCTAAGAAAAATAAAACGATTATAGCAAGATTGTTCTCTTTTGCGCATAGCTAACTACAGTATCTAGAAAATGGACTATTTTTAAGTAAGCTCCTGCTCCCTTACAGGGCTTTGCCTTCGTTTGCCCTTTATTTTTCAGAATGGCTCCTTTCAGACTATTGTCCCCCCCCCAACTGACTCAAGTATATTGATGGGTTGTAAAATATTAGAAATATTTCCTTCAGTTTTCCATCCACTGAATAAGACTCATCTTGCTCTTCTAGGTCCCCTTTGCTCCTCTCTTGGAAAAGATGGATGAAATGTTGAGAAGTTTCTGCTTTCATTTTGGGGCAGGACTTGGCTGTGAGGAAATCACCTAAATCCCAGAAGAGAGCAAGACAGATTTAAAGGCCCTCCCCCTACTCCATTTATTTCAAAGAGGTCTGCATGTTCCCCTGGGGAAGGCAGAACAACTGTTTCCTTTTTGTTGCTATTATTATTCAAGAGTCATTTATTACTGGGGATAAATGTTGGGTAGCAAGAAATTTAATTTGCACTATCAGTTTCCCAAATAGAAAACCATGTATAGTATTTCATAATAATAATCAAGTTAACTTACAAGCTGCTGATGGATCAGAAAAGGAGAGACAGTTAAAGGTGGTGAGGTAAAATGCCTGCTTTGTGTACAAGATACTCTTTGGATCTCATATGGAGGTGGTTTATTACCATCATTTAACCATAACTAAAAATTATTAATACAAAACAAATGGGAAAAGAAAAAAAAACCCTTGCTGTTTAACAAGACTGATATCATGCATGATTTGAAAGGTGCAGAAAGAAACACAATTAGGTCTCACTCTGGTTAAGCATTATTTATTTATTTATGTTGTATATCATTGTTTGCAGCGATAACATTCTATGCATTTGAAACTGAGCACTAAACTGGGCTAGCTTGCTGGTAGACTGTTTTTGTGGATAGTGTGATTTCACAGTCTATTGCCTGTGTCCACTGAAAACACAACATTCTTGTCATATCTTGTATTTAGAGGGAAAAGAAAAAGATTACTGTAAATATTTTATTTAATGCACACATTCACACAGTGGTTACAGACTGCCAGTGTTAACCCTGAAACGTCGTCTCACAGATTGATCTACCTGTCCATGTGTGTCTACTGAGCTTTCTCCTTGGCTATGTCTATGCTCTATTACTTCCCCCCTCCCTACTTCTATCAGAATCACTTCTGTGCACCACAGTACAAGAGGGAGATGTGTCCTAGCACACTGACAAATAAAACATACTGAAAGAAGAGCAGTTTTACGATTTGGGTGCATTTCTGTGTTTATATTGGGCCAAGTCTTGGTAGAGTGGTTGAATAAATGAGACACTTCAACCAGATAACCTAACCAAACAAAAACAAAAAAGGAGATAGATGGGAAGGATGTGAAAGAGGGATCCAAGAAAAGAAAAAGTTTTTTTTTTTTTTTGCTGAATTAGAATTCACTTTTAGATAACTCATGAAAAGTGGTGCTCTGAATACAATTCAATATTAGATGTATTTATCAAAATTTTTTTAAAACTGCAGACACTCTTAAACTACAGCAGTCCATCAGAATTGTAGATAATAAATAACCAGGCACCCGGAAAAAAAAAAACATTCAAGGGTCAGGAACAGTGACATTTGGGGGTTTGTATGTGCTGTTCTAGCCTAAAAACATTTCTAAAAATGTTGTAACTAAATGACTTTTCTTTGGAGGTTAATAAAAACCATCTACTGATCTGTCCAGATACCTTGTCAAATGCTTCTGTTCATTTGGAACATTCAGTGTGCTACCTATAGCTCCAGAGTGACCAGAGAGGCTCTATTTCTTGGTGATCTGAGACTAGATCAGATGCCAAATGTACAAAGTTTCTTAATAGCTGGGATTATATCTTCTGAAGTCATCCTATTTTAGCTAAATCTCTTTAATTTCACCGGCAAATCTGTGAAACAAAACACTTGGTGTTCAAAAAAGAATAGTACATTTTAAAAGCTGTGATTTTAAACAGTTGTTAATGTTTTACAAAGCACTAGATATTTTTAAAAATAGATTTCTTCCATCAAAATTGATTTGTTTCTGTTGTTATTGACTTGAATTATTATGTAAATTTCTAATAAAATGCATTTGTAAAAAAACACATTATTTTATAGAAAAGTATGACCAGATTTCATTGTTGGAGAACAAGGAATGAATAAATGAAACTATTTACAAAGGTTTTTAAAAAAATTTGCCCAAATAGAAATGTTGCAGGCAAATACATTTGTATTATATATTAATGGATAATGTATATATTAAAATTTAAGCATTTGTTTTGTATTAAGTAAAATCCTTAACAAGAGAAGACTTATGTTAATAAAACATCATGAAAATCCATGTTTTGCAAAGTTTCCTATTTTATGTGGTAGGAAACTGTGCAAAACAAAAAATGTTTGGCTTTTTAGTGACGGAATCTGTATACAAAAAGAATAAGACTATTTAAGATACCTTTAACTGTCAAACCATGGAGAAACAAACAAAAATGTCCTTGTGAAGTGAAGCAAAAAGCTTGGCATTTAGTGATAGTTTGGCCTTTCAAACTTCTCTGGTTCTGAAAAGCTGAACTTCACACTAGGCGGATTTCCGTGCCTGTCAGTGGGTAGAAATATATGACTCAAGGCGTTCTTTTAAAGAATAATCTCAAAATAAGTTTGAGAGGGGGAGCAAAAGGGAGCTTCGTTTGCTTTTCAGTTTCTAAGGAAATCCAGGCGGCAGAGTAGAAAAAGCAAAAGCAAGCATTAAAATGTGTCTGCCACATTCATACCATGCATTGGTTTTAAATTGTCGCCTCCCTAGCCTTGCACTGGGTCCTGCTCCTTCTCTAGGGCTGAGAAACAGTGTCCTCAAAACCCTTCTACAAACTTCTGAATAGATTTTTGTTTGCTGCGTGTTCAGAAATTGCTCTCAACTTCGATTGTACTCTCATAAATAAACTGTAGGCACCCACTGCCGTGATTGCATTGATTTTTACTGTCTTGTCATATTTAGACTTCTTGGGTCCGGTTCCCACACGCAGCACACTAGGCCGAGGACACTGGTCCGGCGGGGCTGCCTCGCCAGCCGGTCCGGCCTCCCTGCGTGAAGGAAGCACCTCTGCTCTGCCTGTCAAGTTCTTGGGCCCCACAGTTTATCTCTCGAAATTGAAACTGGGGCCCTGGCCCTGGCCCAAACCAGTGTTCCCCAAACCATTCTAATGGCTTTGGGGTCCAGAGGGCTAATATAGGCGACGACCACAATTATTATTGACAAATTTCTGCCATCGGTGTTACTGCGGCCGCAGTCTTAGCCCCAGGAAGGGAGCCACACAATCCTCGCGGGCTGTTTCAAAGAAGACCGCGAGCTTAATTGATTTTTTAAAAAATTGCAGCAGAAATCTAATTCTCACAGGGGCCTCTTTTCCACCTGCGAGATAAGCCTTGTCGCAATAATTACGTTATTTAATATTTGATCAAACCTTCGCGCCACTGCTGCTGGGGCGCGGGGCTGCTCACCCTGCAGCGGGCGCGCGGCGCGGCCACGAAGGCAGCCGGGCGCGTGCGGCGGGGGCGCGCGGCCGCCCCGCTCGGGTTGCCCGGCCCTTTGCATAATTCATGGCCTGAGAGTTCTGGAAATTAATAAAATGAATGATAACAAGAAGCTAATTAAAAACTTTCGTAATTGTTGTCAAGTCAGCTTAATGGGAGGCAGCCACCCCTCCCCGACTCCCCGGGCGGGCGATCCGCAGGGCGGGGCGCGGGGCGAGGGCGAGCCTCAGCCTCCGGGGCTCCGCCGGTGGTTGCCGAGGTGGCCTCGCGGGGCTGTTCGCTCCCCGTGCAGCTCGCAGGTCTCTTCTGAGTAACTTTTGCACTTCGGGGCGTGTAGGTTGGCGTGTGCCATTTCAATCCACAGGCAGAGCTGATTGGGCCGAATTTGCAGCCTGGAGAGGGAGGACCTGCTGTGCTGCGCAGCACCCATCCAGCCTAGGATCCCAGCGCCACCAAGCGTGCCGGCGACCCGCCGCGGCGTGCGGTCGGCGCCCTTTCTCCCTTGCCCGGAGCCTCGCGGCCCGGGGGCTTCTAGCTGCCTGATGTCTCAGCTCCGCTTGGACGGCAGGAGACAGCCACCGCCCTGGCCCTGGCCAGGACTCGGCCGAGTCCTAGAGGACCTGAGTGAGTTAACCGGAGGCGCTGGCCTCCCGCGCGCGTGCGCAGGGCTGACACGAGGGAGCAGACCGCGGGGAGCGGGGCTGGACTGGGCGCGCACGGAGCGCGCTGGGAGCGCGCCGAGCCGCACATGCGTGTTGAGCGCATCGAGTCCCCCTCGGAGAGTGACTAGCTCCCGGGCTCAAAGTTAGGACCTGCCGGTCTCCTGCCGCTCCTTACTGCCTTTGAGGACGTTCTGAAAGCAAATGTAATGGACTAAAATCTCGCAGCGGTTAAAAATAGTCTCCCACATGCTCAGGATGCCCAAGTCAACAGTAACCCTAAATGCCACAAAACTTTCAACATTGCTTTTACACGTTTTAGAAAGAAAAGGGAGAAATACGATCTTCAACTTGACTTCTGTTTTGTTGCTAAGCTGCAGCAATACCAAATCCCTGCTACAGATGTGGATTTATCAGTCAAGTATTTATGCCCCGGGGCGAAAGCCTGGCTGGTTCTTAGGTTTTCATCTCGGGGAATTTAGGGTAATCTTCAGTCTCAAAGGAAGACTGAAAATCTTGGGTTTGCGTGAAGCCGGCAGAGCAAAGCGTAGAGACCAGTATCAGAGTCCCGCAAACACCGGGGTGGGGCGAAAAGCACCCGGACCGCGTGTGCATCGCGGGAGGTCGCCTCTTTCCGGACCAGAAAGGGAGGAAGGAAGATAGAACAGGTGAAGGGAAACGGGAGGAGCTGGAAGGAGAGTTGGTAAAAGACCGAGAGCGAAGAGACTCGTTACATTGATGAAGGCAAACGAATTACAAACAGAAGTTTGTTTGATAACGAACGCCTGGCCTCAGTGCAGCGTAATGTATACAAACTTTTGTGGACATGGATCAGAATAAAACAAAATGTTGACAATTTCCAGCCCTGGAAATTCACTTACACCAGTCTCTTTCTCCCCCGCCCCGCCCCGCCAAGTGTTGACAATAAACATTTAATGAAGGCAGAGACCTGGCCGTCTCCAGACAATGTCAGAATACTTTAAGCAGACCATTAGCGTGGCTTCTTCCACTTCAAACATCGCGCGGCGCACACTAACAATATATTTTAAAAATACAATATGTGAGACAAATAACACCAGCACAAGAATATCCAAAGTGGTCTGCAGTGGTTCTGATACCCCTTACACTTACCAACAGAAACTAATTCATTGTCTATTACTCGCGCTTAAAAAATGTTAAATACAGTTAATGCAATATTAATCGCCCTTTGGTGATATAAAATGCAATATTTTCAGGCAGCTATTGAGCTTTTCTAGAGAAAGAGCTGATGAAAAGAGTCACAGCTGAATAGTGGAGCGAAAAAGCCGGTATTTATTGCTTTTGTTTGGCTTTTGGCTACAGAGACAGGAACCTTCTAATGGGGTAAGGACATTTATTTTATCTGCAATCTATTACTGCGAGAACAGGGGCGGCAGATGGGGCTGGTGCGATATTCACAGAGTAATTTAGAGCAAATCCTAATAACTAATAATGATTTATGTTAATTTTGATCACTTGTGCGACTTTACTAAATCGTTGTGATGAAAGAAAGAGAAGCTGTATGTGACAAGGATCTTTGAGGCTGGCATTGAAGCTGAAGTATCCAGCGCCTTGCGCAATCTTAAAATGTGTTTTTTGAGTTAGAAGTGGAAATGTAGGATTTTTTTTTTTTTTAAGCTGGCAGGGTGCATTTGACACTGCACAGAGGTATTTCCTGGGGGCTTGCCTTTCTTCCGAAAATGTACTTAAATGACTGCCACGTCTTTGACTGGCAGACGCTCCCTGTTTTAAATAAAATGCATATGTTTCAATTGTTTTATTTGTTTATATAAAATAAGGCGGCGCGCGCGCGTAAGTGTGTTTGTGTGTGTATGTGTGTGCGCGCGCGCTCGCGCCTATGCGCCCGCGCGCATTTGCAACGGCGGGAAAAGTGTGCATTCTGAGGTATGAGTGTGCGCCAGGGTTTTCTCTCCAATGTGCGACTTGAACCTGAGGCTTGAAATTAGTTTTAGCGCCTACAGACTGTCAGGCACCACTTCCATGCCTTATGCAAAACTTTTATCAAGGTCCTCACCATTCATTTGGTATTTGTTTGCTAGTCTCTACTTCTCCTCTGTCCCCCTGCTCCAAAGGATCCCAGCGCTTTTAAAGTGTCTCTTCTCTACTCACCCTCTTCGAAAAGTGTCACCGGCTCAAAACCCTAGGGGCTGCCAGCAGATCTACTTCTGCACGGGAATAGGATGATTTTCGAATTTAGGTTGCGGTGCGGAGCTCTGCGGAGGGTCGGAGCGGTTTTGAAAGGGAGGGTGCCCCTTGCTCGTGGCAATTTACTTTCTCAGTTACCTTTTGCGTGTTTTAACGCCTCCAGGCTATGGTTTGAAAGTAAAACAGCATCAAAGCACCTCCTTATTAGCTCCGTATTTGAAAAATCCGAAGATGAAACTACCTAAAAGGTTTAATAGGGCGGAACAGCATTTATTTGCCAAGCAAACAGCCAGAGTACAGTTCAAAAGGGGTGCAGTGGCTGATCAGCAGGAGGCTAGAGGAAGAAAAACGTGGGCAAAGTAAATTTCAAGGTTCAGTTGCCTGGTTCAAGTGAATTAAATAAGCTTCAAGTGAGATGTATGCTTTGATTTTTGAATATCATCCCATATATATACATTTACATATAAACACACACTCTAGAGGCTTCCCACATTTTTCACATTAGTTGTCAAGACTTTTTTGTTTGTTAATAAACTTTCAGATTTTGCAGAGTAAGACTGACTAACTCTCCAGAGATTTGATCTGCACATGATCACATCTATTAAAATTACATTTCATTATTTTTTCTTCTTTGAAGGATGTAAAATGAATTTGGATGTTTTTCTACTGGGGGAAAATCAAGCTACATGACTCAGAAAAGTGTCTTTGCTAAACATCATGCGATGCTTCATTTTTGGTTCTGAATCATCTCTATCAGTAACTGTATTGTTAATGTACTGCTAGTATTCTAGCACAAAGAAGATTTTAAGCAAAATAAATCTTTAAACAACATAAATCTGGGCAGCTGACATTGCCTGTTTACTGATAATACTTAAGAGCTGGTGTGCATTTGTGAGCTAGGAAGCTGCATCTCCACATACATATCCACACACAAACAGATGTAAGCACGTTTTTTCTCCAGTTGTCAAATGCATCCAAGTCTAGTTTCTAAACTTTATTCGATTTTGTCTCAGTGTTTCAGCACCAGAAGCAACTCCCTTAAAATGGAAGAGTGGCGCATGATTGAAACTCTCTATCAATCAGCTCTGAGGTCCGGCCTTTCTGCAAAGGCTGGCTCTGAATGAGGTCTGACTGTCTGCCTGCACATAAGCCCCTAATATGTTAATGGCCGGAGGGGATGCCTAAGGTACTATCTCAAGCTGCTTCGCACACCATATGTCAGGCCGTTAGCCACATGGATCTATTAATCAAAAGGAGCTGGAGAGGGAGAAGGTCCTGGAAAGGGGGGAGATGAGAGGGTGGGGGAGGGGGAGAGGCAAAGAACATTTTAAATTCCTAACCTCATTTTATTTTATTTAGAAAATGAGTAAGACTCATTTTTTACATGTATGTATGACTAAATCAGTATGTATGTCTTTTCTGGCAACTCACAAGCTGTTCATTCATGTCTATCAAATAATTAGCATAGTGTCTGGCCCTATGAAATAGAAGAAAATGGTACCTAGAGGGTTCTGTTTACGGCTCCAGTATTACAAAACTTTTATAGGCAAGACTCTTTTTGTACAAAAAAGTTGTTCTTGTTATGTGTATTGTTTTATAAGTGAGCTTTATTAAGAAGTATTGGGTGGGAAATAGTGAAAATGTATATTTAGGAGATGTAAGGGGGCATGAAGGAAGAGGTGCCTGGGGAATTTCTAATGAATATAAATTTATTAATATATATCTGCATGGACAGTACATTTGTGACAAACTTTAGTTCTCATGATAAATGTAACACATTTACATTTGTGTCCTTAAGCTGGCTTCATGGAAAATAAAACTGTAAAATGTACAGGGTAGCAAAAACTATTCAATGAAAAAAAGAAGAAAACTATCTTCTTTCTCATTTCTGCATTGTTTAGAAATAGTCCTGCCTTCTAACGCTCAAAGTATTTTGGGGGAGGGCAGTAGATGTCTAGTTTGAAGAGTTTGCAGGACCCTAGAAGTAATTATGTCCTCATCATGAAGACGTTATAAATGAATAAATATGTTAAGTCTGTAAGAAAAATGTTTAAATTATGTTTTTAAATGCTGAATGTATTTGTCATGTGCATAAAACTTGTCATTCTTAGGTAAATCAAATGAAAGTCTACATTTTAAAAGACTAGAGACTGTATTAGAAGCAGCACTAAAAGGAAAACATTTAGGTGCTTAGATTTAAAAATTGCATTCTTGTTATATGTAATGCTATTTGAGAATGAAGAAAATATAAATTCAAAAATTAATTTAGGCATATTTATTTATTATTTTAATTGATAGTCAATCATGATAGGCCACCTAAAGACTTAATTTCTGGATTATAAATTTTAAGTTTTAATTTTAAGTATAAATTATAAATGTTAGGTTTTAATAATTAGGGCTAGTGATATAGCTTAATGGTGGTTCACTTGCCCCAGAGTCAGTCCTCGGTACCAACAAAAGTAAAAACTAGAAAAATAAAATGTATAATTAATAACAGAGCTTAGGAAGAAATATTCTTTAAAGTATTTTTGAATATTGTCATGATTAATACACTTATACTGCAAGATTAATTTATAAGATAATGGAATGACTGAGTTTATTGACCTTAGGTTTTAAGAAATACATATGCAAATGATTGACTGCTTGTACATATTTAAGAGCACAAATTGTTCTCCTATACCACAAGTCCCCTGTCATTAATGTTCCCTCACAGTACTGTATTACACAGTACTGTATTACACAGTACTGTATTACAGGCCTCACTAGGCCTGTAAAGGAGAGAGAGAGAGCAGAATGTTCTTATTCATGGTTGAAAAACACATTAAAGAAAACTGTGAAATGGTGCTCAAAAATAAGAAACAAAATTTACAATACTGAGAGATATTACAATATTTATAATATAAATGTGGAATAATTTGTGCTGTACATAGGATTGGAAGTATTTTTAAAATTTTCATAAAGCCATCTATTTTTGTATAGAAGTGAATTCTCAATTATAGAGAAAGATTAGCACTGGGAGGCGCCTTTAGTTAAAAATCACCACTACTTTACATTATTTGGTTTGGCTGGAAAATCATGTATGACTCAATATAAAAAGGGTGTTTAAAAATAGAGAATTGTACTGCATTGTAAAGAATTGAAATCAGTAAATGCTAAGGATTTCAAATCACTATATTACACTCAGGAGATGATGAATATGTACAGAAAGGAACATCCAGAATTCCAAGAGGAGCTGAGTAAGGAGAAACAGTTATTATCTTTGAATTTTGGTACATGCCAAGAGCCTTCATTTCGTTCCCTGTAGTTAAAAGGTAACCCATATATCTGTCGCTTTGGGTTTCCAAAGACTCGTAACTTAATTCCTTCAGGCTATTCATCAGCACAGTAATTAAACTAGCAAATGGATGTAAATAAAGTGAAATTGGTTTCATGACAGATGAGGCGAAGAGGCCTCTGACATGAAACAAGGCAGGACAATAATGATTTCAGCAGCATCAAGCCATGGAAGCAACCTCAGCTGGATTTATTAGGTGCTGCAAGTGATTTGCTGGAAGCGGGCAAGACAAGAGCACTGTTTAATTTGACAGGAATTTTGCATCCTAAAGAGCATACTGAAATATAAGTCCAGGAACAAGTTCAGGCATACTGTAAACAGGTATTGTTGTACTGAAGGTACTATTCAGTATTTTACAAAGAAGAAAGAATGCTTTCCTCTCTAATAGGAGGACTTCATAAGCACAGCTCATTATTTAACTTGCAAAGATGAAGGGAAGGTTGGGAAGATAATCATAAAATATTTCTTCATACTCATTCAATGTTAGTGTCCTTTTAAAGCTAGAAATTGTATTTCCAAGCTTACTTACCAAGAGAAATACCTGAAACAATAGACAGATAACTTAAACGTCAGGTAGTGAAAACATTTGTCCAAATTAGGGGTATATGCTTATTTGGGAAGAGCATAAACAGGGACAGAAGCTTGTATGAGTCACTTATTTTACAGAGTGGAATCATTATTATATTTAAATAAAATTCAGGATAATGATCTGACGCCAGTTTATTGCCTCTAGTGGTTTGCGCCTGGGCACTCAGAAAGCAAATTTCTAACTACAAAGAGAAATTGCCTCACCCCCCTTGATCAGACAAAACCTTAAACATAAAATACAGATTTGTTCTGGCAAAATAAGCAGTTCCATAAACTAGAGGGGAATCAAACTATACCTGAAAGTCATGACATAAGAGAAGGACAAAGTAGAAAGAGTGTATTCTTCCTGGCTCAACAGGACTCAAATGGAAATTGAGTCACCTTTCCTCTACAGTATGTAAGTCACGCATAGAATAGCAGGCAGATTTTCACACTAGGAGCAGATTAGTTCCTTTCTTCATGGAAATACTAGAAATAAACTGCTTTATGTTTAAGTGTAATGTCAATTATTTAAGCCTCCTTTCATGAGAAATAAAAAGAAGTAACTCCTCCACAGCCTCTGTGAGTGGTGCCTTCCCTTCCCACAAGATTTGAACAATATTTTCAGCACCTTGTCCAGCTTCGGGGGGCGTGTGTGTGGCTGTTGACCTGGGAGAGGTGAAATCTAAATTCTCCTGAAATTGTTCATGTGATTTAATTACTCGGCAGTGGATTTGGATCCACGAGTGGAATTTTAACAGTGGCAAGACTCCTCACATCTTTCAGATAGGAAAATGGTGTGCAGCAGGGTGGAGGGGGGGATAGGTTATCAAAACTTAATGACAATATGATCTTAGAAAAAAAAGGGAAGCACTCAATGCACTATCCTTCCGTGGGTAGCTTTCTGGCCACGAAGGAATTTATTATGAAACTCAATTGGGTTTTTCCCTGAGCCTGTCCTTTTATTTTTTTAAACAGAAAAATATGACTAATTATTTTAAAGTTCTTTTCCAATCACAAGGCATAGGCAAGTCCTTTAATTATAATACAGTATGAAGAGGGGAAGCACATGGAGGAGAATGTCAAGAGGAGGGTGCCAGGGCAGATCCTCAGAAATCTGTATTCATTTCTAGCTCTTATTTGTTCAGTAATCTCTACCATCATAACTAAATCTTGGAGCACTGATGTAGCTCCAGTTGTTGTTGACTTAGCGTCAAAATTCAATCACTGGGGGTTTTGCATCAGCCGGGCTACTTATTTGTCTAATAAATCCGTCATTTTGTAAGAAAAATATTTGAGCAGCCGTACTTGACCTCTTGGTATCCTCAAGTCACATTTATTTCTCCCAGTTTACAAATGCAAAATCGAGATGATCATCTAATGCCTGGAGGAGCTGCGCTGATTCCTGATTGGATTTTAGATGGAAATGTCTATTTTAAATACCTTGTGATTAAATTGTACCTATAATAGAATCTATGCATTTTAACCTGATTCCTGCTTGGAAACTTAACAACATGGACTGCTAGTCACACATACTGATGTCAAAAGAAAAAAGCACCCCACACCAAACCCAACTTTCCCCAACAAATAATAAAATCGAGCCTCAACTGAAAGACTTCATAAAAACAAGTGTTTTAAAAACAAGTGTCCCTCACCCCTTTAAACTTTTTGATGGGTCCTTGATACCCTTGAAAATGTTCTAATTCACGGAGGGTAGGGCATTTTCACCCCAAGCCCAGTGAATTCATAAGGCATTGCTAATCTCAGGGCTGTCATCCTGAGTCTAGTCCAGAGATGCCCACTCCACCGTCAGCAAGTACTATTACTTAAGGAAAATGGTATGCCAATGTTACCTGAATTAGTTTTATTCTTCAGTCTAACAACGTGCTTAGAAATTGATTGAAAATAGTTGCTCCTTTCCTTTCCTTTCTCTTTTGAGAATCTTTTTTTTTTCCTTGGGTCAAACACCTTTTCACAACTAAGTTACCTTACTGTAATCTTTGGTAAAAGGCACAGTAGTCCATTAGAGAGTTCGTTTTGGGGAAGAATGAGCCACTACCGCATCTGTTGGCGCAAAGAGCTTGAATACAGAGACGTGTCCCACATTAGACAGGAGAACTGACTTTGCCAGTTGGTGGTGAAACTAGGAGAACTGGGGCCTCGGTAACCGGGGTCGAGGAAAGGGATGCTGCGCTGATCTTAAGGCGTGTCTTACAGTCCCGCCCGCGGGTCACGGTGGGGTGCAGTGTAGACCGAACCCACTTTGGCTAAGAGGGGAATGAAGTCTGGTAACTCTCTTTTCTCTCTCAGCCGTGCGTGCGTGCGTGCGTGGGGGTGTGTGTGTGTACTATTCAATAGTTCAATAACTAGGGGAGGTGTACAGGAAGTGCTGCTTTAGCTTGTTTATATCTGAAACCATCGTGATGGTTCAGCCCCATATATGCAACAGATTTTAGGTCAAAGGTGGTCAGTGAGAGGAGAGGATCCCTGACACTCGCACCCCAACTCTGCACGGGTTTCCGGCCCTTAGCATGCCAGCATCGCTTCGGGTTGAATTTGGACAGTCTTCCCCCTTCCCCGCCCCCGCAACTTTTCACTGCCGCTGGGTTACTATGGGAAGCTCCGAGGTCTGTTTCACCGAGAGGAAGGCACTGGGAGTGCCATTCCCGCGCAGGGCTCTGGCACCGCTTCGGAAGCAAGCAGGGCTGCCAGGCGGCAGGAAGCTTTTGCTCCCGGGGCTGGCGACTCTCGCTCACTAGGCAGTTGGTGTGGGGAGTGCAGGTGGAGGTAGGTTCCTGCACAGAGAACTCGGCTCCAAGCCCACAGTGCGCCAGGTACTGTCCTGCACTGCTCAATTCCCCGCTAGAACCTAGAGGGGTCGCTAGTGAGCAACAAACTGCGCGGGAGCGTTCAGTGGACTTCGCGTAAAACTTGCTTTGAGCTTGCGCGCCCGAAGCTTAGTGGGCGCGTGTTGTTAGCTACCTGGAGGCTACTGGGATCCACCTATAACGTTCATTTCTGAGGCTTTGTCATAAACATGTCACTTGAGTTTCTAAGCCGGTCCTCCTGAATCTGATTACTTCATTTCCCTCCTGTGACCTGAAGGCATTTAATACGTTCAGAGAAAGGAACTGAAGGAGTTGGCGGTTCAAGTCTAGGCCCATTGTTCCTTTGAAAGAACAGTCAGCACGAGCAATCCTCCTAGCTCCAAGGCCTATGGAGAAAGAAACGACCGGATTACATTTCTGGATTATGCCAAGGGTCTGACTGGACGTATAGTTCAAGAACAGGTGGTGAAGGAATAACAACTAAGCACGTGACAAAATAGGTCAAACTGAAGTGACAGACTTGCTCAATATTTGCTTCTGTTACAAAACCATACTCATGAGCCTTTCCGAATCATTAATGCATCTTGCTGCCTTTACAAGTTCTTGCTTAGTAATATAGAGAAACATGGTAGGGGAATTATTTTTCATTTCCTGACTCTGTCCCCTTTACCTTCAGATGTGGGGGTAGATTCCAGATGGAATTTGCATTGACATTGGTTGGTGAGGCGAACAGAGAAGAGTCTGGAAATACCCATTCTCCTCAAGATTTGTTGCATGGAGTCTCAGATTGACTTCCAGATTTTCTTCCCACCTCTCGTAATGGGGAGGAAAACTTTATACTTTTCTCAAGTCAGCGACTGCATCAAAACAATATCCAGAAGCTACTCATGATAAATGTGCAAATATTAGGTGCCCATTCTTGAAGAAACCTTTTTGAAATAGTCAGGATTTTTACCGATAGGCTTCAGTTTTGCTGAGTGCTAGGGATAGAACTCAGGACCTTGCATAACAAAATGCAGGCTCTACCAGTGGGGCCCCCTTCTCGCCCATACCTAGAGGGTTTAAAATTCAACCTTTCCCTGAATAAAGTCGTTACAAGTTTGTGAACTTTTTAACAGAAGCAAAAACTGGAATAAAAGGAAGAAGCGCTTTGGTGGTTTGGAAGTACTAATGTTGGCTTGTGGTAATAGATGTACTACATTGTAGCTATTAACAACTTATACAATCTTAAATCAATATAAATTAATTTAATTATGATTTGTAATTGTATTATGTATGATCAATTTGAAACATTGCATTAAAGATAATTAGAGCTGGGCTCTGTCACTTGTCACTCCCCTAATAGCTTAATGAAAAGAAATGTCATGTACCATCTTTGAGTTAAACCTGTAAATTAGAATAAATGCTCATTTTCCAATAAAAATGTGGTAAAATAATTATACACTTAATAGACATTTTAATGACTCAATTGTAAATGTGTAATATATTTTTTGGGGAATTGTATTATTATTTTTTTCCATGGACCTACTTAAGTATTTATTAGGGTTGATTGAGCTGTCAGTGTTTTTTCAGGAACAGACCTCCAGGATTTGAATGAAGACTAACTTTTATGTAAAAATATCATGCTGTCTTCGAAGCTTGTGCCAAGAGGTCACTGCAGATAGAGGCCTGAACTTAGCATAATGGGTTTAACATTCCCATGACATCATCAGGGAATCTGAAAGGAGTCTAAGGATAATCAGAGTGGTCATTCAGAAGAACAGTAAATATTTTATGAGGATATATAGAAGACAGGAAAGATGGTCAGAAAAGGTGATTCTAAGCTCCTTAGAGTTCTGTAAAGGAGGCTTCTCAGTTACTCACAGTTAAAAGAGGGCCGTATATTCTTATATTAGCAAAACTCATTTGAGAGATTCACAATGGGACCCAGATTAGTACCAGCTTGTATCAGATATTTTGTTAATTAAACTTCTCATATTTTCATTACAAAGTATTTATCCTTTATATTCTTGCAAATAAAAATATATATTCATCATTCCCAGGACTACTTTAGTTTGTTGATTTCTTTTTTTTTTTTTTTTTTTTTGGTACTGGGGATTGAACTCACAACCTTGCGCTTAGCAGGCAAGCACTTAAGCCACTGAGCTAAATCCCCAGCCCAGTTTGTTGATTTCTTGAAATTATCTAGTATTATGAAACAGGTTCTTTACTTTCAAGACTATTATTGAAATTACCACAATCATATTAGAAGTGTTCGTGAATAGATAAATTCAGTAAGCTCTGTTAATTGTTTTATTTTTGTCTTTTATTAAATAATACTTGAATTCCTACATTACTATACTTTGATGGATTCACCTTTATTCATCACCAAATTTCCACTTCCAAAGCCCGGCAGTTATTTTAAAAAAACCTATCTATTTATCAATCAGGAGGGACAGTAAAAAGTCCACAAAACTACATGATTCATAGTTTTCAGTGCTTCTTAAAAATTCTTAGGATATTTTCTTGTCAGATTTACATGAATAGTAACAAACTTATTTTATCATCTGAAAGGTAGAAGCATCTTTTTTTCAGAATATGATTCAGTACACTTACTCCAGTTTATTCTTTTTCATTATTATGTTATTGTTTTTTATGTCATTTTGGAATACGTAGATTAAATTTCTGTTATTAACCATTAAAATGTGTATTTCAAGTGCCACTTAAAATATGCCAACTGGAATATGTACTAAGCCTTCTTGAATTTGTTTAGTTTCATAAAAAATTCTCTCAACATTTCTAAAAAGGAAGGATTTCTGTTCTTTGAAGACATAAATACATTAAGCGTGGAGAACAGTAAATAAAATAATTTAAGCTGTAAAATTTAATTTTATCTCCCCTTATCTTGACCTTTCGATGTATTATCCATCCTTTGAAGCTCAGATGTCATGCTATGGAGGCTTCCTTGGTCTTCTTGTGAGGAAGAATATACATGTGAACCCTCAGGCATTTTCTCTCTTTCTTCAGCCACGATCTCCCATTGCCTTCTTCAGTTTGGACCTGTTTTGCTTTGGTCTTTTCTACTAAGGTAAAAGCTTCTATCTTTACATTTCGCAGAATGCATAGCACAACATTACATAAAGTAGATAATCCGACTTCACTCATACACAAATTAATGGCCATGCAATTTTTTTCCTTATTATCATATTGAACAGATGTAAATAATGCAGTTTCCTGCTCCTTTTTCAGATAGCTCCAGCTTACCATGGTGATTTCACAAGTAGCTGGATAAATGGCAACAGTGATCTTTTCAAACTGGCTTTATTCTCATCTTCACATTTGATCTTAAAATTTTGTTGTGCCAATTAGAATTTTGTTTTGCAAAAAGCACTGCAGTTTTTAAAAAGCACTGTCAATGAGGATAATATTGTAAGTGTTGTAATTTTATCTATTTGATTTGTGAAAACAAAATTTGTATGACTTCATCATGTTATTGCAATTAGCTACAGACTATTTTTACAACTAGTAGATCTGATTCTTTTGCCTATTATTAATGTCATCACGGGCAGATTTTGCCTTAAAAATTTGATGCTATATGGTCATCAGATATTAACTTGAGAATGTCTTCTGCTTGATTTATTCTTTCTTTCCCCTTTGCACAGTCACTGAATATTGCAATGTAATGATTTCTGCAAGTGGACCAGTCAAACGCCAAATAAATCATTCCTTTGTAAGATGCAAAGTTTAAAGCACCAGTTAGCAAGTTTTGCTTCTTGGTAATGGGACTCAGCAAATTTTATATTCTGACACATTTTATAACCCTTCAGAGTAGTTACAGTAATTATAAATGGTTCAATCTTACCCTATAGGTATCAGCTTCTGCTCTAAGTTTCTCTGAAAATGTTTTTGCTTGCAATTGAGTAATTTTTAATGGTTTACAGTACGATTTGCTCAGTGCATCAAAATAACACTGTTAGTTTGTGGGTCACTGACACCTATTGGCTTATAATAAGGGAAGAGACAATTAATGTTCTTAACAAAGGAATGGATGCTCAATATAGATCTTAATAAAGAAACATAAATGAGATTGATCATTTCTGTTTTTAAATATAAAATCTATCTGGTATTTTAAACCAGAGAAATTATATTTGCAATGACTTGTAATTCTAGTTCATCAGCTGAGAGAATGTCTTTCATGCTCTAAGTTTTTCTTTGTCTAGAGGAGATAAGAAAGCAGAATGTTTCTAGGTTCAATGCTTTTTACATTAAACAAACCCCAAAAGGGGAAATGAACTGGTTATGATTCTGTACATTAAATTTCATGACTTGAAGCCATAGTGACCAAACATCTTGTTAATCAAAATCCATATTTGCTTCATATTTTGAGCTGTTTGCCAAACAAAGGGAAGGCAAAACTCTACTGTTACTCATTTCTGCATTAAATGTAAAAATGTTAAAAGTTAGATTAGGAAATAGATGAATATAATGACCTTACTTTCAATCATGTACTGCCAACTAAGTATTTGAGACTGAAAAATTGCCCTAATGAAGCTATTTGAAGGCTTTTGTGGACAACTGCTTCCTCTTTGAAGATTAAATGAATGATGTTGATGTGATTAATCTTAGTACAGGGAGTGATGCAGCAGCTAGAAAATACCTTGGTGATTTTCATAATTAAACTGAATCAACATTTCAAAGAAATGCCAGTGTTATCACTTGTATATTAGAATTACATTCATTAGACAGAAGAAACAAATAATTTGAGCAAACAAGATTTTCCTTTTGGTGTATTGAGACTTCCGTCATGTCTCAGAGTATCTTACCATAAATCATCATTACTGTTTAATTTTGTCCTTGCCTTTTTAGCCATTTTTGTACCTCTGTGTGCATGTGTAGCGCAGTTAATGATTCGAAGCATCTTGCTTCTCTTTATTTATTTTGAAACTTTGAATTTTATCTCCTCTTAACCCCACTTCCAAAGCAACTGTCATTTCCCTAAGATCTTAGATAATTAAGAAATGTGGTTTTTATATTGTTTGGACACAACATCATGCCTATATTATATCTATATCTTAATAACTACTATGAAGACGATATGCAATGTATTAATTATTGTAACTCTCCTATTAACCTGTTTTGAAACTCTATTTCATTGTTATTTTTATCTTTTTTTACTTAAAATTTTAAAAAAGCAGTTTGGTTTCTAGTAAAGTAGACTTCTGACAGTTGTTTTGGTTACCTTAAAAAAATGAGGGTCATAACTCTTGTATCTTCATGTATCTTTGGTATATTTAGATCTCATAGTGCATCGCTATCTTGATCCATTTATAAATAATTGCTTTAAAAAGATTTTTTAGAAGGATAACCCCAGAAGAAAATTATATTTTTTAGTATTTTATAAAGAATTCAAATAAAGAAATAATGAGTACCATTTCCAGTCAAACAATGGGGAATTGTCTTATAGATTGACTAGGAACAGTTCATCTGAGTTTTTAGTGTAAGTACAAGTTAGGTTCAAGGGTTAAGATTTACTGCATCAATAGGAGCACAGTGTGTTACTTGTCCTATCACCATTTTAAATTATTTTAAAGGTTTCTGGCTGACTCTTGGTAACCCTGATATTTGCAGTACTCCTCTAGCACTTACACAATCTTTCCTTTCTCAGTTGTTTAATAGAAATAAGAAAAGCTTTCTTTAATCTGCTGAATAAAGGACTGGTGTTTCTCTTCATGGACCCTAATTTGAGTTCAACCTACACTCTCAAGTGAAATGAATTTGGTATGTGTCATGGACTTAATAGGGATTGAAAATACTGTACTCAGCCCCAAACCTGTTTTTTCCTGTGACTTGGTAGTGGGCAGAATGCTGACATTACCAGGAACAAAGCAGCTCAAGAACAAAACTAAACTAAACAGTGTATCAGAACTGGTCTAACACGCTGAAACATATTCCCTGAGACTAGGACTCAGCTAAGACGTAGCCAATGGCCTGTAATGTATTGATATTCTTCACAAAATTGCCTTCATGTTTGTGCCTAAAATGCCAGATAGTTAGAACCTGTGCTTGGAAGTTGCCAGCTAATCATAAGAGCAGATGAAATACAATACTGGTTTACCACATTTGAGACTTTAGTATGTTCAGCTGAAAGACTTTTTAGCACACAGACTACCCAGATCAAGTCTAAGTTATTTCTGAGCCAAAAGCACAATTTTCTCTTAGCTTCTTCCTTCCGTGCTTGTAAGCACTAACCGCTGTAGACACAGTAGGTAAGGGGCAGGAGGAGCGGAGACTCAGGATGCTGAATGTGAGGAGACCTGCTAGGCAGGAGAGCTCAGAAAATCTGCCCTATACAGCGTGTCTGCCAAGAGCCATGGGGGCAACCTGGAGCCTGGCTGGAGGATGAGGGAGGGAAATGGAGCTGCACAGGAAAGCAGCCCGATTTTCTCAGGCCGCCAACAGTCCAGTCCACGAGATGTAGATAAAGGAATAGTGGGTGTTACAAAAAGGCAGCACCAAGTTCAGGAACAGACGTGTATGTGGAGTAAACGATCCTAAGTCAGTGGGCCATGCAAAAGGAAAGAGACAGAGAAAAATATGGGAAAACTGAAATGACACAAGTTGTGTAGAACAGGGATCTTATTAAATAAAGAACCCTGTTCTGTGGTGGCACTGACTCATGAGTAACTAGAAACGACATCGTTGAGAAAAAGCTCATTTGGAGAAGCCTACAAATATAATACAAAGACTTATCTGCTGGCCAGTTCCAGAGAGCTGAAGGCAGAAGGAGATGACTGCTTAATAAATCATTGGTATCCAGCACGCTTTTTTCTGTTTTGGAACACTGTACAAAGTTGGAAATGATCTGAGAGGTTATGAAGCTGCTCCTTGTTCTCTTTCCAGTACTCTGGCATATTCCCGAACCATCTTTTAGCTTCTCTGATGACACATGTAGACACTGCTGTCTCCTTCCACATCGTTATTTTTGGTCAGGTTATCTTTAGTATCACCTTTCCCCAAGAGATTATTTGGATGCTTTTCTCTCCTTGCACTCTCCTTTCTGTTCTTTTTATAGATAGGACACAATGCCTCCTGCCTCACAGCTGATTTTCCATAATAATGATCTTCCAGAGAGAAGGTGGCATTGTGAACATTTTGCTCAGCCTGCTTTTCCTCCAGGCAGACCTCCTGGTTTAACCACATTTCAGCTTAAATACGAGTTTGCAATATCTCCAGTGGACAGAGATCACAAAGACAGTACAAATCAAAATGGACTAATGATTAGTACTGAAACTCTGGCTCCTTTGGATGTTATTCTCCCGTATCTCCTAAAAATAAACATATATTGATCTTTACCCTGCAGTATTTTCTCCTGTTCAATTTTGCCAATAGTGAAACAAGCATTTAGCGAACCTCTACACTTCAAGACAAGCTTTGTTTCTGTTGGAACGTAGCAAAATACATTTTTTAACCCAGTATCGACTTCATTCTTGTAGGAATTCAACTTTTCCTATAAATTTCAGGATTTCCATAAACTTCTCTATTTAACTATCTCATTTAATTTCTCTTTGTTCTAGAGTACTCTGTTGAGGCTGGCTTCTCCACTCTCCTAGCTGTGCTCCATGCTCACCGTTCTTACCAGGATTCCTTGCTTATTGCCTGGCCCTGGGACTACATTTGCCAAGTTCATTTGACTTTCTCCATAAAGTCAAATAGTTTCTCTATTGTAACCTCATAAGCCCTAATTTTTCTCTTTTATCTGTAAATTCATACAACTCTTATTATTGTGTACATGAGTATAACTTGTTGCATAAGAGCATAGACCATGGAATCAGAATGCCTGGATTTGAATTTTGGTTATTAGTTGAAGAGCTGCAGAAAAGTTCTATAAATTCCCTATGCTTCACTTTTCCCATTCGTGAAGTGGTCAAAATAATATAGTTACCATACTGGGCAGCAAGAAAAGTTAATGCATTAATATAAAACCATCTAATGCAGTACAAGAGTGCACTACCTGACTAGAGTAAGCATAAAGTGTTTGTCATAATTTGTGTCTTTGTATTTTTGTTCAGTCATTCATTAAACCATGGGAAACAGCTGTATTTTACTTTCTTTAGCAATTCCTGGAATGGCAAGAGAGAACCATGCAAAAAAGAGACATTTCACTACTTGTGGATTATGTCAATTAAATTATAATATATCTTCTAATGCACTAAGTAGCCAGAGAAATTTATTGAGGATTAGAGTAAGAAGAATGTGTAGGCTCTAATCTTATAAACACCCCCAAGCCACAAGAAACGTCACAGGAAAGTCAGCAGCTGTCCAATTCTTTGTGTTGAGGCGAAGAGATTTCGTCCATATTACTGCCACCAACGAATCACTCTTATTCTGCACTTTTTTTTCTGAAACGCTCTAAGAAGTTGGGAATTATTGAAAGGTTGTGAAATTGCTCCCTTTTACAAGCATAAACATTTTTATTATTCTCATAACAGTGCACGATAACTATTTGGTAATAGCTTTTTTTTTTTTTTGTAATAGCTCTTTGATGATCTGACATAATTCTTGTGTAATTTTCAGGACAGAAAAAGACAATTCAGCCTGCAACTCCCACATGGGTTTTTAGTTAAGGTTGGAAGGACTTTTAGAAAGCATGAACAGCCTAAGACAGTGATTTGGTCTGAAATGAACAGTGTGTGTGCATGTGTGTGCGTGTGTGTGTGTGTGTGTGCGCACGCACACGTGCACACACGTGTGGCAGGAGTTAGGAGAGCAAGTAGTTGGGGCAAAAGAGTAATAAATTGGGGTAAGGAGAAAAGATGAAAGTTTTGGCAGGTATTTGTTATTTTAATTGGTTAAATTATTCTATTATCCCAGGACAGGCATAATAACAGATCGTGTCTTTCTACATAGAAATAGAAGCATTACATCCAGGACACAGACCAGGGGTATACAGGGTCTACTGCATTTCTTATTCCCATTGAAAAGTCAAACATAATTTTGACCATATACACATAATCATAATAATGTATAAAATATACCAATCAGTGCTTTGTGACTCACTTGATTTTGTAGAATATATCAATTTATCTTTAAATGACTCTGTGGAATAACTAAAATTATTCTTTAAAGAAAGTTTAACTAAACAACTGATATAAAATAATTTCCACTTAAGATAATCACGCTGCTGTTTGTGTTGAATCTTATTTTAAAAACAACTCATTTTCTATGGATCATGTATAAAATACTCAAACACTATAACTTTTATGTAACATCAGTTAGACTCCCACTTCCAATGTTAGTTTCACTGTTGTTTAGGGTTCATCTCATTTCCTTTTGGAAAACATATGTGAGGAAATTTTTTAATCAAAACTTCTAGAGGGAACACAACAAATTTTGTTTCTGCTTTTTTCTTGTTCAACCTTCTTCCCTGACCTAAATACACTCCAGTTGGATTGTAAAATCCAGAACATCTGTCTGAAATCTTTTGCAGAATCCCTCTAGAGGCCTAGTTTTGCTCTTTATTGTATATTACTAACCACAGTAGAAGTCATGAACATATTTAGTTTCCCTATAGGTCTTGGAATGCCTAATTGTCAGTGGCAGCAATTTATGCTTTTAGGAATACATTTTTTAACATTTTGTGTTATCAGCTCATAGACCCAGGGATGTATGGTTAATTATATAAGCAATAATATCTGTTTTATAATCTTTTTTTTTTTAAATAAATTTTCCTTTTTGAGTTTTTCAGTGCTTTGGATCCCTAAAAATCTTATTGTTCATTATTCCTGTTAATTTATGTGAATTAAACTTGCAATGCCACAAGCTTAGGCAGATGTGGTTTAAACACCATAGATGCATCCTGCAAGGCATTTTATATTGCCTTGGAAATGCTGAATTGAAAAATATGTATAGACTAGAACTCTTTACCTATTTGTTATAAACTTCATCATGTGGCACTAAAATGTGAGACACATAACTGAATTCACTTAAATTGTCAACATACCTCACTATTATAATTCTCCTCAATTACTTCTGATGAAGAACCAACTCTGAATTATAATTAGGTGTCTTGCCTTGCTAGCCATTACTTGTCTGCAGATTATCCATTATCTGATTTCAGAAGGGGAAACACACTGTGGAGATACTGGAATTTCTAATGCAAACCCTTAAAATGGTCATGATTTGATTTTTTACATGGAGGTAAAGACCAATTTTATTTTTATGATGGAAAAAAAATCCTGTGGGCTGTTGTCAACTTACTGAGACTTAATCAAAGCTTAGCTGATTGCAAGTCCCCTAAAGAACAAGAAATGCAGGGAACAAAACTGTATCTTATTTACTTTTTGAAGGCGGGCTCAAAGGTCTGGAGTGGAAAGGAGGAGGCTTGGAACAACCATGTGGTACCATAGAAAGGCACGAGGAAAGAATAGGATGTGTTGTTTCTGAATTGACTCCTCACCATGAGTGTAATTATCATGTGCTGCAAATATGAACAACTGAAAAAATCAGGGAAATAATGAAAATCAAGGTTGCAGACTATGAAGACCTTTGTGATAGGGCAATTAGGAAATAAAGAGGTTAAAAACAAATACATAAGTAGGTGAAATTAATTGTGAAATTAATGATGGTACTACATGGTCTGGCTTGTTGAGTAGAGAAATGTGGTAATATATAGTAAATAGGAAATGAGAGAGATACTCCAGTAAGATGAGTGATTATTTTATCCTCCATCTTGATCACCTTGTGATATAGGACAGTTAATCTAATTATTTTACATATTAGTTTGTATAACTATACAACTCTAAGCTCAATTTCCATCCACTTATTCATAAAGTTTAAGGTTTACAGAAGGATTGATAGTTGACTGCTTTGGAGCCATTTGGAAGATCACATTTAAGTTAATACTCCTTGAATGGAGTAATTGTTCCTTATTTCAACAAAATAAAACAGTCAAAGAATGACAAAATTAAAAACAATTTTTTCTGTGTTAAAAAAATACTGTCTGAGTGTGGTTGCACATGCCTGTAATCTCCACACTTGGGAGGCTGAGGCAGGAGGATCATTGTGAGTTCGAGGCTAGCCTGGGCTACATAAACGAGTCAGGGCTAGCCTGCACTACGTAGTGAAACCCATCTCAAAAACCAAAGCAAAACAAAAAATATGGGAAAATGGTATCTGTTTTTCTTTTTGTGCTGTCAGTACTGAGCCAAGCACTGGAGAGGTCTTAGGCACTCCATAGTGTTTGGTAGTGCCTGATGTCAATTTCAAGATGACATTGGGTTATTTTGGGGTAAAATAGATTCATCAAAGGTGTTTTATGAGTGTAGTTATACACGTTGATTATGTTCATTCTGTTTTATTCTTATCATAGGCAAAGTCACTTGTCATTGTTTCGCATTCATTGGGTGATCTGTCTGGCATGCGGTGGCATTTGTTCCACTTGCTGCTATCAGTTCATGCCTTGTGTGGTCCTATCCTCTTGGAAGAGGTTCTGATCTAGTGACTTGCTTCTAGTGAATGGCATAGAGCAAGAGTCACGACATGGCATTTCTGAGACTGGGTTGTAAGATGACTCACCTGCTTGGAGGTGTTCTTCTGCCTATGCTCTTGGGTCCCTTGTCCTAGAGGAGGCAAGCTACCTTGTGAGCGTCCTATGAAGAGATCCGTGGTGAGGACCTAGACCCTAAGTCCAACAGGCTGGAGACTAATGACAGTGTGAGCAAGTTAAAAACTGACCCTTAGCAGCAGCTGTCTTGAAATGACCGTGACTTCAATAGACGGCTGGCCTGCAGCCTCATGAGAGACCTTGAATCAGCAGGACTCAGCTAAACCACATCCTAGGTTCCTGAGCCACAGAAATTTGGGCTACTAAATTGTCTACTGTATTACATAGCTAAATTCTGATGTGATTTATGCAGCAATAGATAACTGATACACTGTTAAAATAGAAAAACCCTACTCAAATGACGTGCATTAAAAAGGAAATTTTTTCCTAACAGTTTTTTGTTGTTGTTGCTGCTGCTGCTGAGAGTTAGTTCTAAAGGCAAAGACATACGGGAAGAAGGGCACAAGAGTAGGGAAAGAGAGAGGCCAAGAAGAAAGGAGAGAGAGAGAGGAGAGAGAGAGAGAGAGAGAGAGAGAGAGAGAGAAAGAGACAGAGAAAGAGAAAGAAACAGAGAAAGAGAAAGAGACAGAGAAAGAGAAAGAGAAAGAGGAAGAGAAAGAGAAAGAGAAAGAAACAGAAAGAGAAAGAGAAAGAAAGAGAAAGAGAAAGAGAAAGAGAAAGAGAAAGAGAAAGAGAAAGAGAAAGAGACAGAGTGAGAGGTTGCAGCCTTGAAGAGCTGACTTGACTGCATATTTGCTTCCAAACGTGTCTTCAAATACATGAAGGCTGGTTATATAGAAAAGTATAAAAAATTAATCTATTTATCCTCTGTGTACAGAGAATATAGTCTTGTAAAACAAGAATTACAGTATTCTTAAATCAATAATAATATTAACTGCTGATATTTTTAAAAGCATTTGAAAACTGTGAAAAAGTATTTTTTAAGAGGGAAAGTTTTTAAAAAGGCTGGTAAAATTCACATTGTTATGAAATTTACTGTATGCAAGTTCATTTTAAATATGATTTTAAATCTTTTACATTTATTTATTCTAATGACTGCAGATACTTGCCAGCATATGTAAACTTGTTTCATTACTCTTTTGGAAATCCATGTTGCATTTCACCTGCCTATACATTCATTTATTATATTTGTCATGTATCTAATCACAGTAAGTTTTAATATTCTGTATGCTTTGCTAATACCAAGGAGTTAAATTATCTTCAAAATGATATTCTATTTGTGAGTATATTCTGTCTGAGAGGATATTGAATTTTATTAACTATGACTCTGAAGCTTCTAAAAATTCTTGGGCTGGAGAGAAATGTTTTGTTTTTTTTCTTTATTCTAGCCACATATGGTAATTTTTTGAATCTATTATTTTTATAGCATGTCATTTAAATATGAATATTTTAGAAGTTAATTGCAAAGATCATAACTGTGATAGCTGCAAAAAGCACATTGAAGCCAGTTATATCTTTTTAATCAAAGACAGAGTCTGAAGAAAATACTTTTTCATTTCTTTCTCATGATAATCAATGCATATTTATTACTACCCACAGGCACTGTACTAATATCTGTATACCTTTTTTTTCATTCAGCAAGAGGTTTCTAAATTTACCTAACCCATGAAGATTTAATTGAAGTAATCATTATCATCCCGTGAAATTGTAGAGTGCTTTGTAGTTTACAAGAGGTTTTCATATGCATCAAACCTTAGTGATTCCCCGTGACTCTCAGTGTAAAAAAGGCATTCATTATTATTCTCACTTACAGAAGAGGAAATTCTGGCTAAGAGAGTTCAAGTGATTCCTAAGATCATAGGGTTAGAAAGTTTTATGGTTGGATTGAGTATCTGTCCAAGTGCCATGCTCATTCTATACATTGCTTTTATTTTGCAAATTCCTAGCAGGTAAAGTCAAACTTTTTTTTTCTTTTTAACTCATAATAGTGTTGCAGTGTGAATGACTAAGATAAATGTCTTGTATTAAGTGTGGATGAAAATGCTACTTTAAGAGTCTATGTTTTAGTCTACCTGAAGTTAACAATTAGGCTTAGTGTAATATGAGCCTCATTAATAGGGTATTTTCTTGGCATATGTTTCTACTTAAGTTTATGATGCAGGTTACTTAACAAATGATAAAAGAAGCCTTTTGGTTTCCGCCTGCGGTGTATTTAATGTTACAAGGATTGACACACTCTCTCCACACTGGGGAGTGTCTGGTTAAAATCCAGTCCAGGGCTTGACTGATTGCTTCATCCGTGTTACAGAGTCATTTTACAAACTTCCACTGACATTAACTGCTTTGAGAGATATGAGGGCAGGAACAGTCAGGTCCCCAGTAAGACCGTGGCTGCTGTGTATTTGTGTGGCCTCACCCTTGCCACCACCTGGTTCTTGTTAGGAGGTGGTTATGTCTGTTATGTGACTGCCTGGCTTTGAGACTATGGTTTAGTTCTCTAGCAAGCATCTCTCACCTATAGGACACTGGTATATATACTAATATATTAGTATATTTTTGGGATACATAGTAATTACATTTACCTAGGGAAGATTTGAGATATATATATAATCTCATATATATATAAGATATATATAATATATAATATAATATAATCTATATAACATATATATTATATATATAATCTTAATAATTTTTACTCCTCCATCCTTTTGGCATCATGTACCCTGCCTTCTCCTGATTTCCTTCCATTTCTGTATAGTCTATCTTCATGTTGGTTTTTTAAAAATCGGTACCAGGGATTGAACTCACGACCTTGCGCTTGCAAGGCAGGCACTTATGCTTCTGAGCTAAATCCCCAGCCCATTATCTTCAGGTTTTTTACCATATCTTTTCGATTTAGCTATTTAAATTATATTTCAAGTTTCTTGTGTTAGAGAAATCATGAGATTTTAATCTTTTGCACTGATTTATTTCACTTAGTATTATGATCTCAAGACCCATCCATTTCCCCACAAAAGCCTAAAGCATAAAAAAATTAGCTAACTCGTGCAAGTGGCCTATATGCTCCTCAACTTATGAATGGATAAAGAAAATGTGGTATATACACAATGGAGTACTACTGAGCCACAAAGAAGGGTATGTTTGAGTCACTTGTGGGAAAAGGGACATTATTACTGGTAAAGGATTTCAAGTAGTAAAGAATTTCATTTTAACATTTATATTTTAGGTGCTTAGCAAAAATTTGTTAGAAAAATCATTAAAATACATATGTTCATAAATGAAAATTCATGAGCCCAGAGAATGTGGTGCCCAGGTGACTAGGAATGGACTTATTATTTTCTTGATCAGAATTTGCATGTTAAGCATGGGCTTGAATAGCCTTCACATTAGTGTTTCCTAGTCAGTGGTTGAAGAGCAGTTGTACCCTTGGTGACAGGGGATTATATTGATATTCTCCCAGTATGTTTCTAGAGGAGCCTCATTTTGTGCAAGGAACGAAATCAGGGCTGAATGTCTCTATCAGACAATGACTTTGAAATTATTGGGTGGAGCTAAAATTAATTTGTGGGCTAACATGATAATTTAGCATTTACATTTTTACATTTTTAACATATTTTTTTTTTTAACAGAGATTTGCTATGTAGCACAGAACAGCCTTAAGCTTGTAATGCTTTTGCCTTAACCTCCTGAAAGCTGGGGTTACAGGTGTGAACTACCATGCTTTCTAATTGCTGATGAACTCTTCCCCAACGTGGGCCTGGAAAGAAGGTGGGCATGGTAATCTCCATTGTACAGAAGAGGAAGCTGAGACACGGAGTGCAGTGATTCATTCAGATTGCTTAGCAAGTTCATTGAAGGAGGGTTCATTGGACTTTTAAGCCTGACTTTCTGCGGCTGGGCTCTGAAACCTGGTAGACTTTTGTAAACGGTACTTACTTGTCTTCTTGTCTAGATGTGGCTTAAGGTGGGTTTGAGATTTTTGCATGAAACCAGGTCAAGTGCGTCAGCTCGGGATGTCAGGTAAACAGAGCACTGAGGACCAGGAGGCTGATTCTGGAAATATACCACAATGGCCTGTGCTGAATTTTGCACATTTTGCAAATTCTGCTTAAGAAGATTTTTTAAAAAATGGTCTAAGGTCTTTGCTGTCAGTCTTGAACTAGTCTTTAAGGAAACCATTTTTTCCTATAGGCCCAATCTTTTGAGATCACCTCATGTTTCTAATAATTTCTCATTGAGATTCTTATACAAGTGAGGCTATCATAAAATTTTTTTCTTGTTACAAGGAAATGAGGCAACAGCTCATTCTTGATTTGTACTTATAGGGAATATCGATCTCCAAAAACTCTTTGTGTCCTGTTGTTTATTTCTCTGAGCTCCCCAAGTGGGTGTGTATGCATTTTATACCCTTCCAACAGTCTAATGGATACTGTCTTGGAAAATTTTTGCTATTTTGTGTGCTCTAAGATTTTGTATCATATCTATTTAATCAAGGTACTTACTGTTAAGTGCTTGTTAATAAAAGAATAAAGTTAGGCTGTTGGTTCCCCAACAAATGACCAAACTTTCCCCTCCTTCCCAGAAGGGAGTAAAAGAAGCAAAGTGAGAAGAGAAAAAAAAGGACAAAGGGAAAGAAAAATTGAAGTAAAGAAAAGTAAAGCCATAATTCTGTCTGGGAGCTATTTCATTACTATCTTATATAATCTCATATTCTCTCATTAATAAATCTTGTAGATGAAGAAATGAGATGAGACAGAGAAAAGGAGAGAAAGACATAGATAGATGGAGACTCTAGTGGTTGCCAGGTGGCAATATATCAGTATTTGTAGGTTTAATTATAATGGAAAAAAAGTTTCATGTTGCAAAAGAGCAGCTCTCCTTAGTCTAACACTGAGAAGGCTAATAATAGAATTATCTGGAAATTTTGTAACTGCTGATTTAAAGATTTGGTCCCCAAATTGGATGAGTTAATATCCAATTTTCTCCCTCTAAGAATCTTCCAGATTTTCCACGTGATTTTGAGGAATGTCATTCCAATTCTTGGTTGGCACATCCCCTATTTTCTGTTCTTCATTTATGGCAGCCCAAAGTCCTATACTGGGAACATACAGTTATCTTTTCCTGGAATTTCCTAATGGGAGGCTTAGTGCAAGTTCCACAACTGAGATACTTCATGAGGAAATCTTCCTCTATTGAAAGATTAAGTAGATGCCACATATCAATGGAGGTAACTGTGATATTTTGCCATTGTAAATTAATATCACTCACAGATCTGCATTCAAGGTGAGTATGTACCACTTACTGGCTAAATGAGTGTTTCAACTTCTTTGTGTCTTAATTTCTTTATTTCAAAAATAAGAATGAGATTATTTATATTTGGATAAATATTAAAGATAAAATATATATTTGAAAAATCATCCAGTTATATGGAAAGTTAAAAATAAAGCAATTTTTTAAAAAAGAAATTTTTTTACAGAGAAATATCTACTAATTTTTATAGAAGGAATTACAGTATAATACCTGAAAATCACTGTTTTAAGAGACATTGTAGTAGCCATTGTTGATTTCCTATTGTCTGTTTTTGAAGTCCCATAATGCTTTCATTCTTTTGTTTTGATTGGTTTTATAGTGTCTTGTTCTATTAGAATTTATTGTGTGTGAAGGTATGGACAGCTATTTTGAGGAAAACAGGAGACATTATGGTAGTCATTGTTGATTTCCTGTTGTCTTGTTTTGAAGTCCCATGTTGCTTGCATTGTTCTGTTCTGATCTGCTTTGTTTTGTTTTGTTTTGTTTTATTATCTTTAAAATAAAAAAATTTAAAAAATCATTGTTTTATAGTTCCCAGTGTCCTAATTAATTCAGATGACAATGAAAGTGCTAAAGTTATTCAGTGAAACGTTGAAGAGGAATAAGATATTCATGGTCTAACTGAAACAAGAGAAGTAAAAGTTCACAATAGAGAAGTTAATAGTTACCATTTTTTTTTTTTTTTTTTGGTGGTACTGGGAATAGAACCCAGGACCTTGCATCTGCTAGACAAGAGTGATACCACTGAGTTACACCCCAACCTGGTGTTATCACTGTTATCAAATGGCCAAGTTTAGCATAACTTTTAGATGGATAACCTGATATTTATGGTACTCACAATTAAATGAGAACAATCCAGCACTGTCAGTGCCTGCCAAAAATTCTTTCTCTAAATCTAAACATCTGACTGACTTTTCAGTTTAAGGAAATATAGGATACGGAGCTTTGTGTTACAGTTTCTCACAAGAAAACAGCTAGTTAAATATACAATCTTGGGGCTGAGGACTTAGCTTAGCAAGTGAGTTTGATCCCCAGTACCAAAAGACAAAACAAAAACGAAAACCCAGAATCATGACATAATATATAGGAACATTAGACATGAGTTTTTTTTTTTTTTTTTTTTTTTTTTGGTACTGGGGATTGAACTCATGACCTCACACTTGCCAGGCAGACGCTTAAGCCGCTGAGCTAAATCCTCAGCGTAGACATGAGTTCTTTAAAATATTTAATACATGGGGCTGGGGATTTAGCTCAGCGGCATAAGCGTTTGCGCCTTGCAAGCACGCAGTCTTGAGTTCAATCCCTGGTACCAACAAAAAAAAATTATAGAATGTTTAATATGACTTTTAAAAACTAAAGGAAAAGAACTGTTCTATATTCAAAGAGAGAAATCATAACAACTCCAAGAAATATATAGATTAGCAACAACAAGACCAATGACAAAAGAGGTATAAAACATTTTGGGCTTTTTGGTCAAAGACTATTAGGAAAATACAAATAATATCTGGATATGAGGTAAAATTTATGGAATAAACTTTTCCCATAGTAATTAGCTCTTATAATAATTATAAATTTTTCTTAGATGTACTGATATTGTGGTATATTTTTAAATGATCATATTCATATAGTATTTGTACACAGAGAAAGATAAATGTAGAAAAATGTTAATAGTGATTGAATCTAAATGGAAGGTATAAGAGTATTCTTTATATTTTTTCAAATAGTTATGTTTGGAATTTTCCATTAGTTAGGAAAAATTAAAAGGAAATATATATGATATTCTAAAATTAAAAATTTATGAAAAATACAAGCTATCGATAATGTATCAGTAGTATATATAATGAATTTCATGAAAGTTTTGACTAATTTTTTGACATTGGAAGGATAGGAACAAAACTTATCTCAGAAACAAATAAAATTTACATAGAAAAATAAACAATTCAAATATTATCAGCAAAGAATTGTGACATACAAAGAAATGTATATTTTTCTTTGTATTTCCTGAGTGCAAATCTGATTAAATTTACAAACTGATCATTCATCTCCTTGGTCTAAAGACAGGTCTAAGTTGGGCATGGTGGCTCATGTCTATAATTCCAGCACTCAGAAGGCTGAGGCAGAAGGATTGCTGTGAATTTGAGCCAGCCGGAGCTGCATAGTAAGTTTAAGACCAGCCTGGACTACACAGCAAGACCCTGTCTCAAACTAAAACAGAACAAAACAAAGCAAAAAACCCAAAAGCCTACATAATGATTCATTGGGAAGAACTCAGGAACATTATATAACAGTATATTGCATTGGTAAAGCATTCTTTATTTTCTTAATCTGAATACACTCGCAGTTACACAGGTTTCCTTAGCAAATATGTCCAATCATCGGACTGTATTCACACAGTATTTCTGAGAGCGCCAATGGTTTCTATCTCCATTTATCAATGAAGAAGCTGAGTCTATGATGGCTTCTTCTTTATTTGTGAAACCAAAAATAATTATTACAACCAGTTCAGTTAAGTGAGTGGGGAGAATTGTTTGTGACATTAAAACTGTGTATTCATGGTGGCACAAATGTGTACAGTCTATAATATTCATATCAGGGTAAATATATCTAGCCCAATTTTTAAGTATCAATCATTTGTCATTTCTTTGAGGTGAGAATATTTACCTTTTCAAAGCATTGTTGAAATATGCAGTACATTATCTATATCACTGCACAGTGCTATTAAACACCAGAATTTATTTTTCCTGTCTAATTATAGTTTACTACCTAATCTTTCCAGAATGAGGGAAAATTTTGTTTCAGAGTTGACAAAAATTTTTGGAAAAAAAATCAATCTTTTATATTACTGCTTAGATATTTTGACATTGTTTATACTTATAATTGTGAAATGGCAACTTGAATTTTAAAGTTATCAGTTAGAATTTTTTAATAGGCTATGTGATTATGATGTCACTTCATTAAAACTGAAGTATTACCTCTAAAAGTACCAGTTGTGTATATCATGAAACTAGTTATTGTCTCCACTGAAACAACAAAAAAGAAGAAATTGAGATTTGTGTGCCAATATTGAAGTAGAAACTTAAAGTTACTAAACTATTTGCTAACATTTGTTATAAAGTTAAAGGATTGCCAATATTTTAAAAAAATTGAGTTAGCCTATTTCAGCCTAAGGTGTTGCTAAATAATGAGATTATTTCTCACTATTTTGGTCTTTGTTTTCCTGTCTTTTTTCTTGTTTTCTTTGCCATTAGTTGTGTGTAATTCAGTACAAGATGCACTGTGCTATGTCTATGGAATAAAGTTTTTTGATTTTGTGTTAAATTTTATAAGTAGTAAGTAGAATATAAATGCATTGAATATAAATGACAGATACATCTAAAATCTATTGCTATTTTCACAGATGTCTTATTTTTTCTGCAGCACTATCACACAACAAAACACGTTTTATTTTGCACTGGAACATGCTTGTTGGTACTACTATGATATAAGAAAGCAAGAAAGAGTCTTCTTTATGGTTATGGGACCACCCTTTGTGTGTGTGTGTGTGTGTGTGTGTGTGTGCATCCCTGGTGTTTGCATGTTCAGATTTCCTCTTCTTATAATGACACTAGTCATTGTGGATTAGATTCTACTTATATGACCTCGTATCATCTTAATGAACTCTTTGAAAGCCCTATATTCAAACACAGTCATATTCATAGATAATAAGGGTTAAGACTACAATGTGTGAATTTTGGGGAAACAAAATTCAGCCCATAATATTATACTAATGACTTCTGTGGAGAGCTTGGTCTTACTTCCAAGGGACTTGAATTAATGCTTATCCTAACAACAGCCACGAAACTAAGGTAATATGGGGAGCATGATCAAGTTGAAGAAAAGACTCGTATCCAATATATGATAGTGCCTGAATTTGAGCCCTTGTCACTAACTTGACATACTTTGATGCTTCAAAAATAGTATAGAGATCTTTTGTTTTGTTATTTTCTTGTTCTTGCCTTTCTGGATTTTTGAGCCCTGTGATATTTGACCTCCAGCTATGTATCATGCTGTAGGATACTGGTATACCTTGCTTACATTGTCAGTCTCACTTTTTTTGGTTTTATTTACAGCAGAACATTATTTTTGTTTCTTTTTCATAATACCAGGCCTCATCTTGGTTATTAAATGGCACACAATTGATGACAAATTTCTCTCAACTTGATATTATCATCAGATACTTCTCTATTAAAATTATTTTGGTCTCTATGAATAAATGCAGTATTTAATATACATGAATATTTGATGATTAACTTCAGTTCACCAAGTATTTCCATTTTTTCCATCAATTCAGGCAAGGAAGAATTTTTTTAAAATACTGAGTCTGAGATGTGAGCAGAAATAATTTAAAATGTTTGTTTCATAGTATACCATGCAAATGTGACCTCATTTAATTATCTAAGATTTAAAAATTTCAATAAATATTTTTAAATTCAGAGACAATATTAACATATCATTTTATGTTGTAGGCTGATGTGAAATCTAATATGGTTTGCCATTTCCCAGACTTCTTCCCTGGGCTCCTCAGAAGCAGCTCACTTATTCTAGTCTGATTGATGGGCCCTTTTGAGAACTGGTACTGAAGCTAGCTGGTGGCCAGTTGTTGTTCCTCAAATATCTTCTGGTTCTCAAAAGAATTTGTCCAATTAGCTACAAAGTAACTAGAAGCCAGTTGTCTATCATCCTAAGAGGAGCTTCTGTAGGCACACAGGTTCTGTCTGTATCCCCTCTTGTCCTTCTATCTTGGTATCTACTTGCATATTAATAGATTTTACTATTAGAAGGTTAGACATAGCTGAATTTCCCTGGTAAATAGTTGGATGTTTTCTTAGTTGTTGCTAGTGAGTCTTCCGAGTGTATATAACACATTACAGTTCAACTTCAGTAAGTTGTAATGTTCAGAGAATGGTTAACTAATTTATCCTATGAGAAATGCAGAAAACTTTACCTTTCAACACATTTATAGGTCTATACAGAATGAATATATTTGTAGGTCTACACAGTATGAATATATATAAAATATAAATGTCTATTTAGGATCTTTATTCCATCTAAACATTTTGTTTTCTTCTGTACAAGGGATTGAACCCAGGGCTTCCACACTGGGTCACATCTCCAGCCCCTTTTTAATTTTTTTTTATTTTGAGACAGAGTCTTGCTAAGTCACTAGGTTGCTTAGGCTAGGCTCACACTTACAATCCTCTTGCCTTCAGCTCCCTAGTTCCCCAGAGTACCGCGGTGATTATCAGCCTGGGCTACCATACCCAGCTAAATTCTTAATAACTTTCTACAGAATGACTCACCAACTGACTGAATGAGTTATGGAAAAAGGAAGTTGCACTCAACTACTTTTTAATGTTCTGAGAACGCAGCTTAAATGTCTCAATTTGTTTTTAATGTTACATCTTGGTTATCTTATTATTTGGTTTGCTCTTTACAATGTAAGTGAAGATCAGGACAAATTGAGTTGATTAATTGGTCATTTAGATTTAGCTGTTAGTACCCAATATTAGACTCTAGAATCATATTGTCTCCTTAGAATTCCAAACAATATCTTCATCTCTGAGCATTTATTCTTTAAAAATTTATTTTTAACTCAACATGCCTGAGTCCTCTTTTACATCTTGTACATAAAAAGGGTACCTACCAATAGGGTTTTTGTGTATGTTAAATAATGCTATGTAATTAGAAGCTGTAGCTGTGTTTTGTCAATATGAGCGTGGTTAATATCATCATTTTTGCTCAATGATTATAATCGAATTTAGTGGATTCCATATGTTCCTGTCCTACTTCCTTCTTCCTTCTGATCCCGTTAAAGGTTCCACTTCTCTTTCCTATGTGAGACCCAGATGAATTATCTGTCTGACCATCAAGCTATCTAATCTGCTTCTCTGGTCAGGCGCTTGTAACAGTCCTAGGTAAGGTTGACAAGCCTTCCTGATTATGTTCCAAAGAGTTGAAACTTTCGTATGTTATTACTGCCCCTACCAAGCCATTTTCCTCAGGTGAGGTAAAGGATGGAAGTGAAATTCAGTGGTCCACCAGCAGATCTTCTGATGTTTCCCCTAAGGTGAAACTGGGGAAATAAGCATGTGACACTTCACTGAGTTGAATCTCCTAGGGAAGAAACTACACAAAAGCATGAAGCTTTTAAGGACATCTCACCCAGGGCAAAAATGTGAGTTTCATGGAGCCTGGGAACCTGGAATCTTTCCTTCAACTGCAGTCTCTGCTCCTCAGTTCTCAAAACACGCTGCTCATCATCCTTGTTGTTGCCCAGAAGAGACTAATAATGCCCTTTCCCATAGGCTCTATACATCTATGGAGATAGGCTGCAGTTTTTCAGGGTAATAGTAGGTTCACAGCAAAGTTCAGAAGTAGGTACCGACAGCTCCGTTATGCTCCCTTCCACACATGCACAGCCTCTCCCATTATCGGTGTCCTCCGCCAGAGTGGCCTATTTGTTACAATTCATGAGCTTACACTGACATATTAAATGACTCGAAGTCCATATTTTATATTAGGGTTCGTTCTCACTGTTGTGTCTTCTATGGGTTTGGACAAATATCCAGTGACATGTATCAAATACTGTAGTGTCAGACAGGATAGTTTTATTGCCTAAAAATCTTCTGTGCCCTGCCTATACATCCCTCCCTCTCCTTTTCCTCCATCACTCAGTGATTGTTTTACTCTCTGTAAATTTGGAAATGGTCTGTAGGGCAGGAATATCTTTAGTCTAGATCTTCTGGAAGTCCAGTCTTTTGATACAGAGGGAAAAACATAAGATGTCAAAGAACCTGGAACAAGTGTGCAAAAAAAGGAGGCCTTGCTTCCCTCCCTTTCCTCTCCCTCTGTTCTGTCTCCTGTGGCACAACGCAGCTTAATTCTGAGCTAGGAAGTGGGTTTGTTCCCACTGGGAATCATCACCAATTTCCACAACATAGCATGTGCCGCCTGCGACTCTCCTAATCCTGCATTTCCACATTTTAAAAAATACATTGAATTGGAAAAGCAAAATGAGTGCTTCTCATGCTACCCCTGAATGGCTCTCCATGTAAAAATACCGCCTGAATAATCTTTAGATAAATCACCCAAGAGAGCATTTACCTTTTCTGCTACATCTGAAACAAACTACTTCATGAAACACTACAAATGAACATTTAACAAGATATGCCAAATCCCAATAGATCATTCAAGAACTTCCACTTTTACTCACAAACAATCCTTCATCTAGATTGGAAAGAAGGAAAAGATAGTATTTGATTCTTTCCTTTGATGAAAAGGGCAAACCAAAAGTTCAGTAACTGTGGATTTTATATTCCCCTTGCTGTGCTGGGTAATGTTAATGTGCGATGGTCCCTTCCTCTTAAATAAATTTGACTAAAGAATCTTATTAGTATAGAAAAATAAAAAAGAGTCTAAGAAAAGAAAATCCTTTTATGACAACTCACTTGTGGTTTGGAAGTGTACTTTCAATGGTTAGATCACAGTAAGTAATTTAGCTGAAGTGTAATAATTGGGTTCCAAGTGTTATGATTGATACATTTCATTGAAAATAGCACCCTGAGGTTTTTCCAAATTAAAGATGAAATCTAAATAAAACCTTAAATAACCCATGTGGAAATACTTTATTGTACTTAATAACCACACAAAAATATGCTTATTTTATCTGTAGACTCATTCCAACAGATTATACCTATTGTTACTTCCATTTGAAAGGCATCACACTTGGTTTATGTAAAAATAATAGCACTCCTAACTATTAATAGCAAATAAGAGAGACATTTATGGACATTCATACATCATTTATAAATGACCCTTATGAATAAAGTGTTACAATGATTTCCATTAGCATAAGTTCCACAATTATGGTCTGCAAAAGAGACACATTTTTCTTTCCTGAATGCACATATAAAAATCTGTCATTTACTTTGCTGAAACTTTACCATAATGCTTCAGTATATTTCTATGCTACTAAGTGAGTATAAACTGAAATATATAGATGCAGATGTAGCCTACTGGATATGTGGGGTTCTATGTGGCACATAGGAAATTACCTTGTCTGGACTAGAGCACATGACCATGGTGCCATGATCTCTTTACACTGCTATTTAGAAAAGCTTCCAGGACTGACTTGGACAGAGTAATGAACCTAAGCTGCCTGTGAGGAACGTTGGTCTTCTTGGTTTTTCTCTTTCCTTAGCATCTCTTATTGCAGGACCTTGGGTGCTAACTTCCTTTTCTCTATGGGATATTCAATTTTGGAGTAAAGTTAGAGGTATATTGAGAGAGACATCCCTTTGTCATGGGAATGCAAAAAACTCGAACTTTAGCAGGATCCCGCTTTGTGACAGCTCCTGTATGTCCATTATTTTGCTCATTCTTCATGACCCCTGTATGTATCAAAAAGGATCAGATATATCCTGGTGATGTAACTATGAGTTAGCAGTTTTATGGTTTGTTTTGGATAAAGAAATCTAGATCAAAGAAGTTATATAAATTGGCTGAGACCACATAGAACATGGTAAAAACAGTTTGCACCTAAATCTATGCTTGAGCCTATAATTCTGTTTGAGATTATAAAAGAGAGCTCATTTGATTTCTTTCCATTAACTGTCTGAAGCCATGTGGCCTCATTGAGCAGAGGAACATTTTGTGTAGGGCACTATGTTAATTCTTTCTTATGATGCCAGGGGGCTGCCTGGGCTCTGAGTTAGAAAGCTTGACCCAAGGTTGTTGCCAGAGGAAGCATGTCCTTGAATTATTAACTGATCATAAATGGCTATCTCTGTCATAGTCCTGCCATCTCTTTAACAAGATTATTTAAAGTGGGTAAGATTTTCTAGCTATGGCAGGGTCATTTTCATCAGTTACTGTCACAGTTATTTTTCTTGATTTGCCAAGATTTTTGAGGGCAAACCCATGTCGCTCCTTCCTTGTTTCTTTCCGTGGCTTTCTAACAAAGGTTTTTTTTTTTTCCACTCTCTATATGAATGAAAGCATGTAGTAAACAAAAAAGTGGATCCCAACAAAACAAACCAACAAATGAAAAAAAAAGCAGTGCATAAGTAAGGAAATAAGGAAAGGAAACGAAAGAGAATCTTCTACCAGGAGTATATACAAAAATCAGCAATGAGCATTTTAGAGGTAGAAGGCAACCATTTGTTTTACTGTCAATATTTGTTCAGATAACACATATGTATGGTGGTTTAGAGTCAGCCAGGCCTGAGTTACATTGTTCTTTATCTTTTTTTTTGGTACTGGGAATCAGACTCAGGACCTGGTGCTTGCCAGGCAGGCACTGCACCACTGAGCCCTATTCCAGGCCCCTGCCTTTTCTGATGCCGTATTTGGAAAACTCTGGACTCTCTCTTAGCAGACGTGAAATTTCAGGAAAATTATTTTCTTCCATATGCCTCAGCTTCCTCATTTACAAAATGAAAATGATAGAGTTCTTGTGAGGATTCACTGAAATGATGTGTGGTTCAAAGATAACTTCAGGTGAATTGTAGTTACTATTGCTATTATTTAGCATCAAACTAGATCATATGACTAGTTCATAGCACCCCTGGCGGGTCTTTTAAGTCCTTTTCTTGTTCTTATTTATCTCAATCCAAGCCAAATATATACTTTGGATATTAAAATGAACATCAACTTTTAATATCAGTCTAAAACATATTTATAGGTGACTAGGAAAAAAACTAAGAGTATGATATTGCTAATTTTAGCTTTATTGAATTTTTCTAGTTGTTTTATAATAGGCTGTGTTTGTCATGTGTTAATCACATAGCTTTATATCAGCATTCAATCAATTCCAGCAAATGTTTGTTAATTTTAAATTTTCAGGTTATATTACCAACAATTTATCCAAATATAATCTTTTTAATCGTATTATTCATTTCCATGAAGCTTATCAGCTTGATCCACCACCTAACTGTATAAGAGTTTGTCACTCCAAAATTATGTTTTTCCCTTTTAGAACAAGTCAGGTAGTGACCTGTTCTAGAAAGAATTATCAGAGAATACTGATGTGATTTTCATTAAGAAAGCTGTATTGATATATACAAAATGAATTCTAACTGTACAAATTATTTATTCTTTACTCTTTTTAGATTTTAAGAAAATCAAGTTTTTAATGAGTAGTGTTTTTCCATGAAATCTACTGATGACAAAAAATCATGAACAAAGAATAACTGTTTTCTTCAAAAATATACTTTTTTAAAGTCTTCAAAAATTTTAAGACTAATGATTTCTGAAGCCAAAAATACCTTACTTGTAAAGAAATAGGCATCAGAATGAAAATTTTAAGGTTAATGTGTTTATATGCATGAGTGATTATTGTATAAGGATATTAATAATAAATTATAGGGATTTATAAATAAGTTATCAATGATAAACTAAACTAAGACTTCTAATTTCCTCTTTTACTTACACACATCGAGTTATTATTTAACGTTAAGCTGTTTAGCAATTAACTACAGATGTTTTCTACATTTTATGGCTCTCCACTGGAGAAATAAAAATTTAGATATCTGCTATAGAAGATATTAATTTATAATCTTTCTCTAATAACCAATAACTCACTAGAGATTATTTAGTTAAATATTACTGTAGAAATATCTATTTATGAAACCTGACATTTCATAATTACATTTAAATTCTTGAACCTAGTAGTGTGGAACACCTTATTTTCCCCAATCAAGATAAACTGCATGTAAATGACACTAGACCTTCAAACAGTTTTCAAAAATCATCAGACCTGAAAAAGACCATTTATTCCACATAATTGAAATTGAACTGCTGGTGTTAACCTGAGCCTCTCTTTTCTTCACTTGGTTCGGATCTTCACATCCCTAAGAGAATGTAAAAGCCTGCCTGCCTCTAGCACATCCTGTTAAATCTGGACTTTATAAAAATACCTTAGGAAAGTGAAAATAAAAAGTACTGTAATTATTAACTCTCAGTGATCTGATGCTTAGGAGGCCTTTCCTGACTTACACTAATCATATTGTGCAATGGGACCAATATTGACTGTTACACTTGGATTCCTTTATGAGACGGAGGGTGCCAATTTTGTAGTAAATTGAGTGTGTCAAAGACTTGGATGAGTGCCAGTGTCAAAACAGGCACAGAAAATGTGTTCCTACTGCAGGTGAGAGGAGACTAGACAAACCTGTATTATTTCTGTCAGGTCTATGATAATTAATTTCAGCCATATTATCTGAATTAAAATGTGACAATTATTTACTCCCTGGACTGCTTCCTTGGATGTGCTCCAATTCTCCTGCTCTATTTTGGAAAAAAGCTTAGCTAAAATAGGAGCAAATCATTAAGAAGTGATGCAGAGATGGTGTAGTTATTCTTATAAAAATGACACCTTTAGAACATGACTTTTAAACATTAGTGGACAGGAAAATGTATATGAGAATGGACTGTAACTCTCCCTGGCACAGCTGGAGTGCTGGGTGATGAGGAGTAAGAAGAGTGCACTATTAGCCGGCCTTTTGGGCCTGCCGTCTGGATCTCCATCCCTCACACAGACCCGTGCTGGCTCATGTGCTGATAGCTGTGATTGACTGTTGGGTCGTATTATCCCCTGCTGTTCCTCCTCCCTCACTTCTGGGGATATCAACAGCAGGAATCGTCAGTCAGGGCTCAATTGATTATCCTCAAAATTTGCTCCCGCTATTGACCATAATGGGAAAAAAGATTCGTGCCTCTGAATTATTCAGGATGAAAATATACACAGAAGAAATCGATAAGGCACATCTGATATTAAAGACAAATTAAAACAGGCAGTAGAAGGGAGCTTGAGGCAGCCGCTACATACAAAGAAGAAGGCATTTTGGAGATAAAGGAAAAGTGCTTTTGGTTTTTTAAAAAAGATGTTATAGCTGTCAAAGCTTTTCAAAATTAATAGCTTTATTAATGGAAGCATTAGGACTTCCTGGCCAGCTCATTCTTTGTAACTGTGGGAATTGTTCTTGAGATTCTAGATTTGTAATTGCTAGTCTCACAGTCTTCTGCACTTACCTGTAACATGCTGTGCTGGAGGCATAAAATTATAGAAGAATGCTCAGGTCAAAATGAAGACGGTAACAAATATCTAAGGCCAGATAGAGTGTGACAGGTAGAAGTTACCCAATGCAGAAAGAAGTGCCTGTCTCATGTTCACATTTGTGAGACACACGCTTACTTCACATTGTGGACAGAAAGAACCCAGGCTCCTGGACATGACTGCCAGTGAATGTGGGGTGTATGTGGAATCTCTGAGGCGGAAATGTCTGCCTGTTTAATCTGGATTTCTGAGAGAGAGAGAGAGAGAGAGAGAGAGAGAGAGAGAGAGAGAAAGACACAGATCTATTCAGAATGATTTCAATGGCAGTGAAATTTGATTTCCTTCAGTCCCTTGCTTATCTTTATTAACAGATTATATTTAGTGCAAATTATCTACTTTTTTTTTTTTTGTACCGGGGATCGAACTCATGACCTCGCGCTTGCCAGGCAGGCACTTAAGCCACTGAGCTAAATCCCCAGCCCCTAGTGCAAATTATCCAAAATAATTATTTAGCTTCTCCATCTCATCCTATCAGGGTTTAGACTTAGTTATTCATCTGTTTTTTCTGCAGGAGACAAAATTAGCATCTAGCCTGAGGAACTTGAGACAAACACTCACTACCCACCCCATTCGCAGGCCCTGACTCCAGGCTCAGAGACCAGGGTGAAGCACAAGGAGATGTATTTATTAGGTAGGTGGTTATAATCTCTCTTGACTCTTGGTAGAAATGTCACTCAGTTAGGATCTTCCTCTGGACCGCTGAGCTCTCCTCCGATGATTCTCTCTTCCTACCCTACTTCCGAGGTGAGGCCTAGGTGGCTGGGGAAGTATACTCTTTGTCTGAGACTAGCAATGGACCCGGCCATCATAGGGCAGCACGTGGCCTGCTGAAGATGGAACTTTTCCACTTTCATTTTGTGCTCCCCCTTTGATTTTCTATTTATGGGAAAAGCCACTACTGTTAGTTAATCACTTATTTTTTTTAAAGGCAGTGGATAAAAAAGTGTTTGTGAGTTATATCTTGCTCAGTTTCAGTAGGGAAATGTGCAGCATTATTGCACTGTTGCTTGATAGCAGGTAAGAGGAAAGTGGTTCACCATTACGTGTGGGAACATTTTTTATAGCATTCTGTCACATCACTGAGACTGTAAGCAGGGCTTTGTCACTGCTTCAGGGACTTCCTTGGCATGTCTGTCTCTCAATTCAAATTCCTTCCATTAAAAATGATCAGATCAGAGAAGAGAAACATTAACTAGCTCACTCTGAGATTCTCATCTTTCATTTGTTTCCTATGCGTGCAAATCACGTTCTAGCATTTTAAATGTAGTCACCACTTCTCCTTCCTACTTTCTAAAAGTGAAACATTTACTGATTTTGGTCCAGTTAATCCCATTCCTCCTGTAGTTCTGCCCCCTTGCCCACACAGGTGGAGTTGCTTCCCACGTTGGTGGGAAGTGTGAAGAATTCAGACAGGATCTGTGCACCTGCCTCTGACAGCATCTGCACTTCTCTACCTTCCCTTCCTGGCCAAGGCCAGTGCTTTCCCAAAGGTGGGGAGTTGCACTTCCCTTTCCTGTTCAAGGACACTACCTCGGTGATACTTACTTCCTGCATCATCAGTTTCTGTATTTCTACCAGATGATTCCCATCGGCACACAGACAATGTGTTGTTTCTCCTAGCTTGAAACAAACAGAAAAGCAAGTCAAACAACCAAGAACCTTTTTTGACCCCATTTCCTCTTGTTGCTGTTCATTTTTTCTTACCTTTTTCAGACAAACTCTATGAAACAGTTACATAGACTACTGTCTACAATTACTCTCTTCCACTGTACTTTTTGCAACTATTTTTCTGGAACAGTTTTAGATTTATAGAAAAGTTGCAAAGGTTGTACAGAGAATTCCCATATGCACTTCACTTTGCTTCTTCTAATGTTAACATTTTACATAACCGTAGTACAATGATCAAGCTTGAGAATTCCCATTTGCTCTCCAACCTCAGCAGTTATGTTCTTCCTTGCCTCCAGACAAAGTCATAATGATCTCCACATCACTAAATTCAAAGGTCAGTTATCAAATCTTATCTTCCTTGACCTATCAACAGCATTTCATACGATCCATGGTTCCCTCCTAATCCATTGGATTCTAAGTCAGCACTTTGTGCTGTAAATTTTGCTTTATTTTCAACCCATGCCTCTGCTTAGTGTTTGCTGGTTCTTTTTGAAAGTTCTGACTTTTTCACATTGGAATCGCCCAGAGCTGAATCCTTGGAGGACCTCTTCTCTTTCCTCACCATTCTGACTTCCTTGGTGACTAATCAATTTTCTTGACTTTACATAGCACTTATACACTGATGGCTTGTACACTTTGTAACTTGAATTTGAATATTTCCTGCACGCACTAAACTCAAATGTCCAATTATCTACTGTTAATCTTTACTTAGATATTTAACAGGCATATTCAGTGTAACATTATTAAAACTGTACTTTCCTATCTCTCAAGATTATTTTTTACACTATATTTCTTGTGCCAGTTAATGGCAACTTTGTCCCCCTAATTGTCCAAACAATTTAGAAAGAGTTTAAAAAGAGTTATCTCTTTCACATATCACATCTGCTCTCTTAGCTAATCCTATTGATTGATTTTCATTACCTCCTTTTTTTTCATTACCTCCTTTGCCAGGGACATGGCCCATTTTGCCCTGACCTCATCCTCAGGGGAAGGCTACCTCACTGATCTTGCTTCTGCTCTTGCTGCTCAGTTACTTCCCACTTACAGGGGTCTTGTTGAAGCATTTTTAGATGATGTTACTGCCATAGAATGGATGTCCTGTGTTTAGGATGGCTCCCATCTCAGCTAGAGTAAAAGCCAAAGTCCAGACAATGGTACACAAGGGTCCCTGTGGCTCGAATGCCCTCTCCATAGCTTTCCGATCTCTTCTCTTTCTGGTTTTCACACAACCTACTCTACTCCAGCCCCATTTGCCTTCATGGTGTTCTTGGAACATTCCAGCCCATTTCTGTCCCAGGCCCTTTATATTTTCTGGTTCTCTTTCCTGAAATACCCTTTTTTGGACCATCTTCGTGGTCGACTTCTTTACACCTCCAGTTCTTTGCTGACACGTCACTTCTCATGAAGGCATACTTTGATCAGACTTAAAATTACTCCTCCCCCTACCCAACAGTACTTGTCTTCATAACCTATTTTTTGAATTGTACTTATAACCACTAAGATCTGCATACTTTCTATGTAATTTTTTCTTTCTGCTAAAATGTAAACTCCACTAGATTAGCAACTTTTTTTCTCTCAACTATTACATCCCTAGTGTCTTCCATGTTGCCAGCAATGTGGTAGACTTTCAACAAGTATTTTTTGCATATAAAGGCAAGAACTTCTCACATGTCTGGTGATACAGGCTGGGCAACTGTTACTATTGCCACTTAGTGGATGGAGAATAAAGCCTCAGAGGCTGAGTAACTTGTCCAGAGTAAATGACAAGTCTGATACAAGAAAGATCTACCCTCTCAACTCCAAGGGCATAGGCATTTCCCTGAATGTGGCATTTAATTCAGGAGAGGCCCTCCATACAAAGATCTTGGTGAACTTTGTTAGGTGAGGGTTTTAAGAGCTGACCCAGGGGGAGAGGGCTGTGTTAAAGTCATTGCTTATCATCTCATTAAATTCTTTGGATCCAAACTGCTTTTCACAAGAGAAGAATTCCAAGTAAGCTCTCACTGCAGGATGACAAGAAAGAACATTAATCTGCCAGAACAGCTGTTTGCTCTTATAAAATACATCAGTCTTTATAATAATGGAAAATCCAAGAGGCAGCTTTGCTGATTGAATTGAAAGTCAATGGGAATCAAGGACTTGTCCATGTTGAATTATTAAGTAACAATTTCTAAATTAAGCCTTTGGATGAGCAGCAAACTGGCCTGAAGATTGCACAGATGTATGTTTTCCTCACTTCCCTATTAGAAGTTATATTAGATGTATGCTAGCACGTCAATCAAAGACCCCAACACAGGTGTGTGAAATGGCCATCCATCAAATGGGATCTTTGGCCACTCCACAGCAGAGTAATTTGGAACCTGGTCAGTGGATAATGCACAGGAAAGGGAGAGATTGTGCAGAGCTATTAGTTGAATTCAAAAGAGCACAGAAAATATAAATTGATGCTGGAATGAAATCAGATGATATACTCAGCAGTTTGCTTCTTCTGATTTAGACTGCCAGTTTGAGAAGTGGAAGAAATAATGCAGGCGTGTGTGGAGAGTCCATTTTTAAAAATAAACTTTGCTGGCACATTTTTGGATCAGCAGAAAAATCGGAAAGATACTTTTATCTCTCACAGCTCTCCCTCATTATTAACATTCTACATTAATATGGAATATTTATCACCATTAATGAGACAATATTGACACAGTGTTATTATTAACTAAAGTCCGTATCTTATTCAGAGGCCCATAGTTTTCACTTAGAGTTACTTTGTCTTTTCGCACTGAGGATACCACATTACATTTAGTTGTCAGGTCTCTTTAGGCTTCTCTTAGATATGATGGTTTCTCAGATTTTTCTTGTTTTTGATAGCCTTGACAATTTGAAGAAACTGTTAAATATTTTGTGAAATATTCGGAATATTTAACTTAATTTGGATTTTGCATTATTTAATTGGAATGACCTGTTTTTGGAAGAAAGACCACAGAAGTATCTCTCATGTATGAAGGTATCAGTATAGTTTATAACGATTGGTGTTAACTTGAACACCTGGCTGAGAGGATTTTGTCGGATTTTTTAAGCATAGTTACCTTTTTTGTTTTCTGTTTCTATACTATGCTTTTTGGAAGGAAATCTTTATATGTAGCCCTACTTATGGAGAGGGACGCTCTATTCCACCTCTGTGAGTGTGGAAGTACCACATACTGTATTTGAGATACTTCTGTTCAGCAGATTAGTCTGTTCTTTCTTATTTTCATTCATTCATAATTTATGCAGTCATGGCTAATTATCTTGTATATTGGCTGTGATCTAATACTACTTTATTATTATTATTATTTACTCAAAGTATTCCAGCCTTGAACTTTGAGAACTCTCAATTAGCTTCTACATCCCTCACCATTGTATTTTTATTGTAAATACCAGGCATATATATATATACACACATCACACACAGAGAGTCATGTATGTACACACACAATTTTGTGTGTTATATAATCATTGATGATTAGGATTATTTGTATGTTTAAGCTAAACATATCTTTATATTGCTGCCTCTTAACTTCATTACTACATGGTTCCTTCTAGTTTCTGCTCCTTCCTTATCCTTCATTCCTACCATGAGAATTTGGCTACTCACCATTTATCTGTTTAATTCCAATGTACGGTGCTGTTATGTAGCTTTCTTGGGCATTGGTCTTACAGACTGTACTCTTTTGCTGTTACTGTCAGCACCACTCCTTTGGTCAGGTTGTTTTATGCATTGACACCTACATGCTTCTGTCACCTTCTACACATCATCCTGGTATCTCCTGCCCTCCTATATGACTTAAAATAGTTGCAGAAGTAAGGTCCATTCTTAGTGGTGTAAAGTTTTCTGGGTTTTGACAAATGCACGCTGTCACTAATCATAATTATAATATTATACCATATTCATTTGCTGCCCTCATATCTTTCAGCTATTGTGTCCTCACTTGCTTTCCTTCCAACTCCTGGAAACCACTGAAATCTGCCATCTCCATAGTTTTGCCTTTTCCAGAATGTCATTTAAGTGGAATAATACATAGGATAGCTTTTTTAGATTGTTTTGTTTTAGTTAGCAATATACATTCAACATTCTTCCATGTCTTTATATGGCTTAATACCTTATTACTTGGTATCACTGAATAGTATTCCATTGTGTGAACTGACCATCTTGTTAACCTATTCATCTATTGAAGGACTCCTTGGGGTAGGGGCTGAAGCTCAGAGATAGAACACCTTGCTAGGATGTGTAAAGCCCCAGGATTAAGCCCAAGCACCTTACACAAGCAAACAGCAACAAACACGTGTTCATATCTGGTTGGGAAAAAGCTTTACATGCATATTTGTGTGCAAAGTTTTATATGGACACAAGTTTTAGAATGGGTAAATACTAAGGAGCATGATTGTTGAATCATGTATTATGACTATGGGTAGTTTTATAAAAAAAACTGCCAGACTGTCTTCTAGTGTGGCTGTACTATGTTGTGTTCTACCAGCACTAAGTGGGAATTCCTGTTGTACCATATCCAGCTAGCAGTTGGCACTGTCAGTTTTTATATGAGCCATTCCAATAGGCATATAGTAGTGTTTCATTGTTATTTAAATTCACATATCCTTAATAGCATGATATTGATCTTCTTTTCATATTCTTATTTAGAAAAGATACTTTTCTGCCTTTTTTTGTGCTGAGAGTTTTCATTTTTTAGTCTGAACTTGAAGAAATTGGGAAAATGGAATTAATGTACTGTTTGTCTTTTGTAATTTTTTAATTGGCTGGAAGTAGTTCTGACATTATTATAAAATGGGTAGTGGGGAGATGGCAGTGTCCTTACTGACTACTATTCTACTCTGTACATGACTAATTGCAATGAAGTTGATTTGTGTTTCAGATAATATTAGTTTTGAAATTTTGGGGAAGGGATTTAGCTCATAGGCTTAAGTACCTGCCTGGCAAGCATGAGGTCATGAGTTCAATCCCCAGTACCAAAAAAAGAAAAAAAAGAAAAAACAGAAACTAGTGAAATTTTGGGGAGAGTATGACTTTTCAAAGAATTGATTCAAAGAAATGATTTTATAAATCATTTTCCCAAATGATCTATATAATTCTGCTTTGTTTCTGACTACCTTTTTTCCCTTCGATTAAAGGGCACTGGACAGTCACAAGGGCCACCTTGTAGTCTTCCATGCTTCTGGCTTTAATATTCTGTGCTAGATTCACAGAACTCTTTTACAGATGCTGAGCATTCAATCCTGAAGGCTCCACTTCATCATCAGGTAATTAGTATTTTCATTAACTTGCTTATTGTCAAGGAAAATGAGCCTTGATCATCTAATTTTTCCTCAATGAGCTGAATATTGTAATATATCTATAATTAATGTGCTTTATGCCACAAACGTGTAATGGAGTGGAAATCGGAGACTGCTCCCAGCAGTCACTGTCAGTAAATGTTTGATGAATAAACAGAGACTTTCTAATGGGAAATGGTGGCGACTTTTATAAGCAGACACAATAAAGACTTTATTAACATACTTAAGAAGCATTCTGGGAAATAGAATTGAATGCGTTATTACTTAGGCTCCTTTTGTGAAAAGTAAATTTTACTGTCCCCATAACAAATGTTTACTTGTTTGATGCAAGTTGTAGTATCAGTACTTTATGGCGTATTCTATGTTTAATACAATGAAGCTTATATTCATTACACATTCCTTACGGATTTGAGATTATGAGAAAAAAAAAACCAAGTACCAACAATTCTGTCTGTTAATCATTTGAATACCTGGTTTACTTAGAAAGGAAACAGTGTACCTATTTCAGTATTTTTAAGGACCCCAAGACAAATTTCAAAGTATTTATGTTAGCTAATATATAGAAATAAATGAGTGTATATGCATAATTTCCTACATGGAGTCTGATTTTAAATAGTAAGTTAAAAGCAAAAGATGGTTTAAAGACTATGTCCATATGCTTTACTTGTAGAATCAAGAGACATGTGGAATTTATTGTGTCAATGTAGTTTTCTCTGCCTATGAAAACAGTGGTATGACAAATTCCCCTTTCTTCGTTATACGTTAAGCAGAATCCGAAGGACAGAAGGAGCCCTGACTGTAGTTCTGTATTCTAAGGGTGTGGCATGTGCACTGGGAAGGCTGTCAACGACTCCCCCAGGGATTTATAGCTAGGAAATGCCTGCACGGAAATCTTCTCACTGTACATTCAGCAATGGGCATGGATTTCCTGGTGGTCAACTCTTACTGTCATGTGAGCAACCTGCACAAAGTTGCCCATGATACCAGGGAATGGCTATCTGAACTTTACACAGGCATGCAAGAGTCACTTCCGAGTCTGCAGTAACTTGATCCCACTCTGGTTGTAAGTATTCTGAGAAACAAAAACTAAAATTTAGAAAATCAGCACCATGGGAAGCATCTTAACCATGACAAGCAGGAAGCCAGTCAGTTTTCGCATTAGTAAGACACATGATTTCCTAAAATGAAACTCAGATCATCGTACTTTACCACTCAAACCATGCCGTGGCTTCCCATTGCTCTTGGTCTAAAAAGTAAACTTTCTGTAAGGCTTGCAACCCCTGTTCACATCTCTACCATTGTCTTAGAGCATCTTTTTCCTCTTGCTTCATCCCACTGTATGTAGCCATATGGGCCTTATTTCAGGTGCTTAAAAATATTATGTCTCTTCTGAACGTGCTTCACTTGTTAACTACACTTATTCATTCTCTGGAATTTGGTTCAAACATCATTTTCTTGGGGACATATTCTCTGGTATAATGTCTTTTCTCCTGTGTGCTCAAAGAATTGCCAGTAAATATTCCTCTTAGAATACCTCATCTCACCTTTGTGGTGATTTGAATGAGGCCTGTATCCTTCTGCTTACTGAAAATTTCTTTGATTTGAAGTTATACCTATTTTTTCTTACTATTTTATCCCTAGTGCCTCACACAGTGTCTGGTAATCAGAGGTCTTTAAAAGACTTAAAGAGTTACTTACAAATAGAGCACTGAAACATAGTTACATTTCAAGATAGTCATTTCAAACTACTTCTTTTCTAGATGGACTATTTCAATTACAAAGATGTTTATAATCCTTACTCTACTGCCACTGATAGTGTTTGTGAAAATGTTCTAATTATACCAACTATCTTCTAATATGTGGAGTGAGCCACTATTTGGGGGAGAATTGAATATGAACACAGGATTATAGAAGCAGGAAGAATCAGCCCTCTTTTAGAAGATCTATGAAGAACCAAGCATTTATTTTGTTTTGTTTTCATTTTTAGAGTAAGATTAGTTGTTAGTTATTTAACACAAATTTATTTTGAGCTCCAGACTTTTCATTGCCTACTGAACAATCTCTAGTACATCTACTTATCTTTCAGTCCAATCAAACACAACTATTGAATTTATAATTTTTCTTCTCAAATCTGGTCTTTCCCATGAGTCCCCTATTTCTGTAACATACAATGCATTCTTAACTCCCTCTGCTCTCTCAGTTTTCAACTCCCATCTATTTTTAAAATACTGCTGGTGGTACTGGTTTTTAATCACAGTACACTGGGGGGCTGAGGCAGAAGGATCCCACATTGGAGCCCAGCCTTGGCAATGCAGTGACTTAGTGAGACAATGTCTCAAAATAAAAGGTAACTGACCGAGGATATAGCTCAGTGTGAGGGCCCTCAGTTGAATTCCAAGTATGGAAAATAAAAACCTTTCTTTAAATATCTCCCTGCTCTTGTCTTCTTTCCATCCTACAGTGTCCCAGATTTGAACCATCTTTAGCAGGACTATGGTATCAGCTTTACAAGTGCTTTTTCTGTTGCTCACAACTTTCCATAATAATTTATCTACCACCACCAAAACCTGTCTTCTACTATCACCAGAAGATTAAAAGCAATCAGGCCACTGTTCTATTTAAAAACTTTTTAAATTTTCACTTTGGGCTAAGTATAGCCTTCATTATGAAGTGTAAGTTCTTTAGGACTACAAATAAGGGTTTTCACAATATTATCTAGTCTAGGACCGGGGATATAGCTCAGTGGCACAGCACTTGCCTGGCAAGTGTGAGGTCCTGAGTTCAATTCCCAGTACCAAAAAAATTTATTATCTAGGCTTATCCAGTTGCATTAGTAGTCATCCTGGACACATCCCCTAAATTATACATGTGACACACACATTGTGTGTGGGGTTTTTTTTTTTTGATTTTTTATACTATTTTTTTGGTGGTAATGGGAATCAAACTCATGACCATGTGATTGCAAGGCAGGCGCTTAAGCCACTGAGCTAAATCCCTGGCCCAACACATTGTGTTTTTGAACTGAACAGATAATCAGGTTGTTTGTATATCTAGACTATTGTAATACTGTGCTAAACACAGATGTACTGATCTATCTTTGTGCTTCTGATTTCAATTCTTTTGGATATATGAACAAAAGTGGCATTGCTGGATCACATAGTAGATTTGTTTTTGTTTTTTTGGTACTGGAGATTCAACTCATGACCTTGTGCTTGCCAAGCAGGTGCTTATGCTGCTGAGCTGAATCCCCGGCCTGTTTTTCATTTTTGAGGAATCTGCGTATTGTTTTTATAATGCCTGTAACAATGCACGTACAGTGTACAATCGTCCACTTTTCAGCATATGCTCATCAACACATACTATTTTTTGTTTCTTAATAGTCATATTAATAAGCATGACATCACATCTCATTGTGATTTGCATTCTTCAGATGATTAGCAATATTAAGCATCTTTTGTGGGCCTGTTGACCATTTGTGTGTCTTCTTTGGAAAAATTTCTATTCAAGATCTCTGCTCAGTTTTAATTGAGATTTTTTTTTTCCTATTGAGTTGTATGAGTTCTTTATATATTCAGGATGCTAGTTGCTTTCTGGGTATTTGATTTTCAAATGATATTTTCAACCATTTCTTAGATCACCTTTCCACTCTGTTAATTGTTTCTTTGGGATACAGAAGATTTTCAGTTGTTACTTTTCCTTCTCTTTCCTGTGAAATTCCAGTTGTTTTCAACTGTTGCTTTTGTTTTCAACATAACATCGCCTTTCAGAAAACATATTCCTGCTTAAAATCCTCCTAAGGCTCCTCCAAATTGTCAGAATCATATCTAGAGAAACTTCAGTCTTGTGAAGATCGTACTCATTTGTGATAAATAAATAAAGTTTTGAGTTTTTGAAATGAAAGTTTTTGATCACTTCAACCTGATTGTAATTCTCTGAATATGGCATAGGTAGTAAAATAAGAAAATAGGGTTAGCCAGTGACTTCAGATACAAAATACTATTCACATTAGTTTGCTTTACCCTTACCTCTCTTAAATTTTTAAAAAGGAATTTTTAGAAAGGTCTGGCATTATGTATATGAGATTTTGAGTCAGAGAGTCTAAATTAGAGGCCATGAGTGGGCCACGTAGGGAGAACAAGACTCCAGCCCTTTTCCGTGAGTCAGCACCATTTGTGGACTTCCGGGGAGAAGAACAAGAAGCTAACAAGAAGCTGAGCCCTCCTTGTGGCCCTGCGAGGGCCACTTGGGGGAGAGCTAGGTGCCAGCCCCTTCTTGCATGCAGGCTGAGAGACAAGATTTATTATGGTAGCCATTTTGGATTTACTATTATCTTATTTTGAAGTCCTTTATTATATTCATTGGTTTTATTGGTTCTAAAGTGTTCTATTTTGCTTGATTTTTACTGTGTCTGAGGGTATGGGCAGCTATTTTGGGGATAGTGCGAGACATTATGGTAGCCATTGTTGATTTCCTATTGTCTTGTTTTGTCACTTGTGTCACTTGTGCTGTTTTGTTTTGATTGGCATGGTTCTGTTTTGTTTTGCTTGGTTTTATTCTCTTTAAAACAAAAATGAGATATCTTTTCTCCTCTGTTCTTTACTATGATCCTGGGAAGTTGCTTCTCTTTTAATCTTAGCTTTCTTATTTGTATAATATAGAGGACACCAACTAATATCAGTGTGGTTTGAGGGTAAATTGAGTTATAAGTGGTTTATAAATGAACTCAATCACATTTGGTGCTTTGAAGCACTTCCTCAGTTCTGTTGAATTTCTTCCTTCAATGTTCTCATTTTTTCCCCTAAATTTCAATGACTTTTTGTGTTATTTTTTAGAACTTGAAGCCTGATTATTATTATTTTTTTTTTTGGTACTGGGAATTGAACTCAGAGCCTTGTACATGACAGGCAGGTGCTGTGCCAGTGGACTACATCCTCGGCCCTGAAGTGTGATTTTTGATAGATATGATACAGAAAAAATGAATCAAATCATGAGAATTTCTGAGTTATCTTGAAGGCAAAATTATAAATGTTGTGGTCAAATAATTGAAACCCAGAGTTTCCTTAATTTGGGTTTGTTTTATTCTGGGTCTAGGTTTCACTGTCTTATTTATGCTTTATGATTACCTTTTTGGTCAATATAATCAAAATATTATTTGTATTCTTAATATGTTTCCAATATGTCTCACACATCTTTGCCTATCCTACAAAACGTCTAGCACAGAGAATAACTAACCTGTTGGGTCACACAGAAAACATTGTTTGAACTGAATTAAAACCTTAAAAATATTTTCATTCTTGAGATAGGGAGTTAGATGGGTTAGGAGTATGACATTTGCATTTTTATTATGCTTCTTTCAACAATACATGTTTATACATATGTTCATAAACATCATTTGAGAGGAAAGGCAGAAAAAGAATAATTTAACTCTTCATTCACTTGCGTGGTTTTACGTATGGAAGTTGATTTTTAAAACTTTTACTCTTTCAAAAATCAGTATGAATTTGGCAACAAGTATGTATTATTATTCTGAATATCGTACTCTTTTTATTCTTTGAAGACTATCTCAGAATATTTACGTGGCCTCAGAGAGAGTGGTGGTAGTGAAAGGCCCCAGGGGACCTGGGTTGGAGCGCCGTGAGAGTGAAATGAGAATGTATGTCCTGCAGCTGGTGCATACTAGGACTGCAGTAAATGTTAGTGCCCCTCTTTGCTCTGGTCTCACAACATGTGAATGTGGAACCCTGTCAAAGCCTTAAGTCTAAGTAACTAAGTTCTAAGTTCTAATATTAACTTCCTAGGGAGGGGTGGCTGCTGCCCCTTTTGATTGTAGGGCTGGAAGTCTCCAGTGAAGCTCTCAGTGATTTCTGACAGCTGCTGTAGCTAAAGCTGCGGCAATCCTGCAGATGAAATGAATTTGGAACAGGGAGTGAGATCGTTTCAACTGTTATTTAGCAGTTGTGTGGCTTCTGACACAGTGCTTGATTTTCCTGAGTTACTATTTCCTTACATGAAAAATGAGATAAGAGGCAGAGTAGATGGGAGCATTAGAGATAATTCCTGGAAAATACCCAGCACAGTGCCCACTACAAATCACTTCTTTAGAAATGATAGTGTTGTTCTTCTTTTCCCTTTCTTTTTTCCTCTTCTTGTTTGACAAGCAAGTAAGAGCTACAATTTATCTCATGACTTCAAAAACTTAATTTAAAAATAAGCATTTTTAAATATTTTAAAAAGAAATTACAGATATTGACCAAAATAAAAAGAGGGTGGTTCAAATATCCATAGATTTTTAAAATGTTACACAGTTTTGTCTGGAAAGTCAGATTGAGAGACACTACCTGCAATTTTAAAGAGAAAGATAGAAGTAAAAAAAAAAAAAAAAAGGAAGTATTTTTATGTATTTGCTGGCTGGCTGGAGATGCAGCTTTTGCATCCAAAATGAGAACTACATTAGAAAAATATATTGATTTGGTTCATTTCAAATATAAAAACTCTTAATATTATCCTAAAATTTTTTTCTATTTTAAAATTAATATTTATTTTTATTAGTACATGTTTGCAGTACATTATTGCATTCACTGTGTGGAATTCTTTTTATTTCCTCTTTCCCCCTTCCCTCCTCTTTATCATTCGGTGCCTTTTCCATTTGAAAAAAATCTATCTACCTATTTTCTGTTAGCTATCTTTTATTTTGCTCTTTGAATTATTTATACTTCGGGTTTCTCATATAAGAGAAACCATGGGATATTTAAGCTCATATGTCTTATTTCTCCTAACATTATGGTCTGAAGTTGCATCTGTTTTACTACCAATGATTCAAACTTATCCTTTTTAAAGACAGAGTAGTACTTCATTGTTTATAAATACTACATTTTTTAGTTCTGTTCATCTGTTGATGAATATTTAAGGCATATATTTAGTTGTCATGAGTTGTCCTACTATAAATATGGGCATTCATGAATCACTGTAATATTATGCCTTTAGCTCATTTGGGAAGATACCATACCTAGAAGGGAATAACTGTGTCAAATGGAATTTGTGTTTTTAGATTTATTTCCCAATCAGATTTTATTGATGCATTTTGATATACATAATATATGTATATTGATATGCATAATATCAAAATTGATATTATGTATCAATTTATCTCATGACTTCAAAAACTTTGAAGTCATGAGATAAATTGTAGCTCTTACTTGCTTGTCAAACAGAAAGAGGAAAAAAGAAAGGGAAAATCAAATATCAAATATCAAAATGTCACATTCATCACAGAGCAATTGCAGGGGGGTGTTTATCTTTTTGAAAGTATCTTACTAAACTTGCCCAAACCATTTCGCCTTCACATAATTGAATCCAAAAATTCATCAATTGTTAACATCTTCTCTTGTTCAAACCAATGTTGTATTTAAGTGTTAATAAAAACATTGAGATCCAATAGTTAAAAGTTCTAAAGAACATAATTTAATGACCCAGGAGTATATATAAATCACATCATGCAATACAAATGGAAAAGTCTTCGTGATCCTCAAATAACAAGAGACTAGAGGTGACTCACTTGTTTTCTTAGTTATTTCTAAATGATTGCCCCAGATTTTAGTCGTTGCATTTTTGTTTTAACATTTTATCTTTAAACAAATTCAGTGATATGAGCACAATTCTTCAAGATGATGCTACTGAAAAGAATCACAATCAAAAAATATAAAATTCATAAGAACTTTTTAAAATGTCTGAAATGAGAGAGCAGGAAGCATTATTAGTTTGCTGGATGGAGACAGAGGAGAGAACAAAGCAGGCAGAATAACCCATGTAAAGGCATCTGCGTCCTAATGGACTACGGTGCACATAAAATAATTAATCATGTGGAGGCGGCAATGCTAAGGTTAGAATTGAGGTCTCTGGTTTCTAATGGAAATGTTCCATGCCTGAGCTAAAAGTACAACTTCCTTAGCCTGAACATTAGGGAATCTGTCATCCTTAACTCAGAATAGTTCAGGAGTTCAGTAAAATATCAGATAGAGTTCAGCACTTTTATTTCTCAGGGTATTAAAACTATATATAATAAAGAAAAAGGGTTGTGATGAACTGCTCAGCAACGTGGGTGGAACATCAAAGAAGTTTAACTTAGAATTTCTGAAATATCAGGAAAAATGTTCTCTCATTACAGCTATTTATTTTTATGGAATTTTTGTCATTGTTTTCGGTGTACTTCTGGGGACACTGAAATAAACTATAAACACGTGCGTAAGGCAAACAGACAATTGGAAGGAGAAAGGCTTGATTACATTTCATTACTTAGTTAATAATATTAGGTCAGTATATTCACTTATTTTTGCTTCCTGGAGAACAGACAGGTTAGAAACTGTAGACTCTGAGGAAGCAACTGGCTGGTTAAATTGTACGGTTCCTTTCTCTGTGGCTACTTACGGAAAAGTACATCTTCTTAAGGACTGGCTGGTGACAGATGTAACTATACGGTGTCCAGGAGCTCCATGGGGGTAAGGCACTCTAGCAGATTCCTGGCAGAAGCATGCCAACCAAGTGCTTCTGGGCAAATGCACAAAGTAAAGTCTGGATTTCCTGGGTCCACTGAGGCTGATGAACGCACTGTCGTCACACAACAGTAAACTCCATTCTTTCTGTGTATTGATGCACTAATTCCTAGGAGTTGGTAAGATACTTGTACTGGTACTTGGAAGATTTTGCTCAGTAAATAGGATTCATTGCAGAAGAAGCTAAAATTGAGATGGAGGTGCTGTATTAATGAAAGGTTTGTGGTAGTTTAGTCTTTAGAAGTTCAGAGAGGAGAGTGGGCAAAATATTTAGGAACAAGCTTATGATGTGGGATGGTTGCTATGTTATTGAATTTTAAAACTCTAGTTGGATTTTACAATCTTTTCTCATTTTTAATCTTGCGAGCACCTCGAGACTGGACAGTAATATTAAAGCTCGCAGGAGC
>PVJX010002405.1:0-129790 GCA_004027295.1 Dolichotis patagonum | reverse complement strand
TCATTTTTCTGTATTTCCTTACTTTGAGCAGTGTTCCAAAGCTTTCTCTGCTTATGTGGCAAATTACCTGTTACACCCTCAGTTCCTGGAGGGGCAGTGGCTCCCCCACAGGCTCTTGGCTTCCTCACAGGGTCCTAACTCCCCTCTGTGGGCTCCTGGCTCCCTAAGTTGTAAGGGGAATGCTGGGTGTGGCCACCCCAGAGCCTGTGGAATCTCAGGCACGCCAGGCCTCTGTGCTTTGTCCCAGGCAGGTCTCCAGGAGGTTCCCTGCGAGTGAAGGGCCTACAGGTCCCAAAGAGTCAGGCCAGAATGTGGGTTTCTGAAAAGTTCCCAGTCCCAAACAGACCTGGCCAAGATGCCAGTCTCCACAATATTCCCAATCCAAACAGCCCAGGCCACTCTATGGGTCCGAGATTTTCGGGTCCCAAAGAGACAGCCTGGGATGCTGCTTTCTGGGAGACTTCCTGGGGGTGAAGGGCGGGTCTATGGGCCCAAACAGACCTGGCCCAGATGCCGATCTCCAGGCAGTTCCCTGCAGATCAAGGGCGTGCTTACCAGTCCCAAAGAGTCACGCCGAGATCTATCCTTTTTCTTTTTAAATAAAAATTTTTTCTCTTTAAATAAAATTTTTAAAAAATTTTTTAAAAATCAAAAAAAGTTTTAAAAAAGAAAGAAAAGATGGCTCCTCCCAAAATTTGTCTTGCGAATGATTCAGATTAAGGGAATGCTCTTGGAGAAATTTTAGCTTAGATACAATAGCAAAGGCTATTCACTTACAAATATCTTTTCTCCATATATGAGGTAATGGAATTCCTTGTACGAGTCATTACATGGGCATGGCCTGTCATCTAGAGACTACACTCCCCAGCCTCCCTTGTGACCTTCTGACCATGTGGCCAAGTCATAGCCAGTGGATGTAAGTACAAGGACAAGTACCACCTGCAGGCTATGGCCCTAAAAAAGAGCACAAGCCTTCTTGGCTGTTTTCCTCATTCCTGCTGGCTGCAGCTGTAGCCACCACCTTAGGCCCAGCCCAGGCTTATTTACCTCTGGATTGTTATGTAAGAGAAAAAGAAAATTCAGTCCTGTTTACATCACCATATTTTCAGATCTTTCTGTTTTAATACCCTAGCCTGTGCCCTTACAAATACAGGGTGTCAGAACATTACAACTCGAGTACTGCTGGCCGAGTTTTCATGTCTCTTGTTCAATCAAGGATAGAGTTCTATGCCAGCTGACTTACTAGTTAGTATCTTTGAGCATCTCTCTGTTCATTAATGTCATAAAAACGAGACATTATTCTGTCCTCAAAAAGTTTATCTTCCAGCCATTGAGACCAGACAGATGCAAAAATACCACAGACCAGTGGTGCACATTGCTAACCTCCACACCAGGGCTCCAGTGGGGAGCATTTAGTCATAACCTCTTAACCTTCACCAACAGTGATGCTGCAGGCCAAAGGCGTCATCCAGTTTGAAGCAAGATTATATGATCTTTGAATCTGTTTTCCTTTCCCAAAGTCACTTACTTTCTCCCTTTCAAATTTTCCAATTATTAAATGGTCCCAGGATGACTATCAATGTCCTCCTCCCTTTGACTTTATGACTTAGCCTCCTCAGCCTCTCCAATATATCTCTGGTCCTAGAGCTCATGGAAATGGGCCCAGCCTATTGCATATTTTAAGTCACATATGATTTACATTACAGATAATCATTCAGAGCCCCTATTCCTGCCACCCAAATAATAAATCTTTGTATACTTTCCTGTTGGCTCACATGTACCTCACACTGATGATAGCTATGCAGAAGCAAGAAAAAAGTGGCTAAGAAATTGACCTGGATACCTAGGTACTGAAGCTAAGGAAAGAAAAAGATAAGCAAGACTGAACAGAATCCAAAGACAGCTTGATGAAATGAGCAGGAATATAAATGAATTATCATTATATGTCATTGGCAAGGGACTCTAGAAGTAGTTGTTTAATCAATTATTTTATTGTTCACTAAACTGGAAGGGAATATCTTTCCATGATATTAACTAACTTTAAATAAAACACGCACACATGCACACAAGTACACACACACAAAATGGAGTTTTATCTATTACAAACTGGTTATGAGCAAAGTATAGTGCCACACGCCTGTAATCCCAGCTCTTGGGAGGATTGTTGTGATTTAGAGACAAGTCTGGGCTATCAGCTGAGTTCAAGGCCAGCATGGACTACATAGTAAGACCCTGTATCAAAACAAAAATGTTATGGGGGAACTGGAGGGGGGAACTGGAGAAATTTCCAAGTTTATATGGATATTTGAGAGTGGTCTCCATCTAACTATACGAGGAACCATATCTAGCATAAGAGGAACTATGTGTGAGACAAAGAAAAGAGAACATGGTTTTATATTAAAGGAGCCACTTGACTACTCCCTACAAGTCTAACTCATCAAATGACAGTATGTTCACATGTAAAGCTGAGACAGCAAGGCAGGATTCTTCTTCAAGTCCCTGATAAATCAAAGTATCTAGCATACTGCTTGCCCCATAGTAAGTAATCATTAGTCACTAACTTAATCAGAAATGGACATTTAAAAAATGCTACCACATGTTCTAGGAGAAAAATGAGAACCATGACTGTTCTGGAAGGAAAAGCTGCTGGTATATGATATGCAAAGACTATGAAAATGATTCCTAGGCAGAGACTTGTAAAAGGGGTGGATTTCAGGAAACTGACAAAGACATAGCACCACATGACAGAGAAGAAATGCACAACCAAGCTTGGAAAACAGAGGGGCTCTCCAAGGATATGAACTTGGAGAAAAAAATAATTTGCCAAGTTCTTCTATGAACAGGACAACAGGAGAGACTCAGTTGAACAGAGCCATGCTAGGCACACAAGGATTATTTTCAGCTTGCAGATGTGGATGACCCTTAGTGATCAACGTCAAGGAGAACCACAAGGAAAATCTACAAAGAGGAACTGGAGAGTGGCACAAAATCCTGGGCATACAGCATCTAAAGTAGCATATGATTCTATGTACCTATAATTTGCCAAATAGTTAAAGGGCTGGCCCAAATCCTTCCATATGTTGTGAGAACTCACTTGGGAGGCGGACTGAGCATTTGTGGCAGTGCAGAGATGCCAGCTTTGCCGAGGGTGTTGGAGGCAGCTGGGGGCAGTAACCTACATTGTATGAAGAGAATAACAAAGTACAATTCCAAGGGCACAGATGGCGGGGCTGTGGGAGCCTCCACGTCTTGTCCCTTCTCCAGCGACACACTTGCAAACCTGTGCTAGCAAACACCTCAGGCTCTGTTCTCCGGGCCCACATGGTTAGCTGGGATTGTTCCTTGATTCACAGATTTTAAAACCTTTTTCTTTCTTACCAGAGGAAAGGATTGGGGCATCTGGACTCCACCAGAACCCCTTCACTTGTATACAGCAGTTAAGTCACAGACAAAACATCCATTCTGTTGGTGAGTAAATAGCACACAGAACAGGAATATGACACCCCCTGCTGAAAGACCCAACAGATCCTGAGAAACAGAGAAGAGAGGAAAGAGATTCTTTCCCTAAACCCCTGATTTTCAAGGTCATGGACACATCCATCATAAGGCACCGTCTGCTTTGCTTTCTATATGCAGAAACCCCACCCCACCCCACCCTGCCAGCCTACAGCTTATGAACAGAGTTGGGGGCACCATTCCTATGTCCATGACTAGGGGACAGAGAGAGGTAGAAAACTGAGAAGAGTGAAGCATGGTAAATGAGTTCCCCACAAGGTCCCGTTTTTCCATTCCAGTGCCTCCCACCCAGCACCCCACACCCTGACTTCCCAGAGCTATTCCTAAGTCAGACTCATCCTGGACAGGAGGAGACAGGGAGGACAGCTCTGTGTGTGCAACCTAAAAATCAGCCCAGAGAGCACTGTGATCTGACCCACGTGGGGCAGCCAGATGGCTCCTTGTCTGCCTGTGTTTCCCTGGGATAGCTTCAAGCTGGGCGGCACTTACAGGGAAGATCCCTCCCTGCAGACAAATCTTCAGCCTCCCTCTCACCACCCGACTGCAGCAGGACTGGGAGGCCACAGTGCACCCTTGATTTCCTGGACACTCAAAAGCTCAGAGTATTTATTTATTTTCTTTTTCTTAATCTCCTCTTTTCACCACCAGGACTGTGAAGTCTGAAACACTGTACTCAGCACAAGACCAAACAGTGAAGGAAAGAAGCCAGCACAAGATGTTTTCTCCAGCATACTGCCTGGGGAGCCTGGCCTTGACTCTGACATGTGCTGGAGGTGTGGTGTCCAAAGTAAACCTTTTGAACTGTTTTTTTGGAACCTCCAAAAAGACCCTGCACATCAAAGGGGATCTGATCCCCCGCACTGTGCATTGCAGGCATCGTTAAGCATTTTGCATGAATCAACCACCTTCTGAAAAAGAAAGAAATCCAAACTCAAAGCACATGGCCAGCTCATGGCCCTAACCATGGCCCAAGCACATGCTCACCACATGGCTTCACCCAGCTCAGTGGAATCAGATCCCACAGACACACAAGGCTCCTCCATCACAAGAGCTTTCTTGCCTTCTCAGGTCAGGAGACAATGGAGCCTCATGTGGGTCTGTTTTGTGAGAATCCACACAAACTGTCTTGAGACTCAAGGGGAGCCCTTCTGGGCCACCACAACAAGGCCAGGTTGGGAGGCAGTAGGAAGATGGACTGAGAATGCTATTCCCTTGGCATCCAGCCCAGAAACCACACTCCTGAGCAAGCATCATTATCGATAGCTGTATAGAGAATCCTAGTCCCTGAAAGAAGGCAGAGCAGGGACAGATTTTGAGTCTGACATTGTATTAGTCAGTTTTCTCATTCTTGGGCAAAATACCTACACCTATAACTTAAAGAGGATGAGTTTATTTGGTTCATGGTTTCCAAGGTTTCAGTCCATGGTCAGTTGGCTCCAAGGCAGGGACATCATGGTGGAAGGGCATGGTGGGGCAAAGCTATTTAGTTCATGACAGCTGGGAAGAGTGCTTGTTATGGCTTGTGTCTAAATGTACCCCTAAAGCCTCATGCAGTCAGAGGGGGTGCTTTTCAGAGGTGACTGGATCTAGAGAGCCTGGTGCTGGGATCAAGGGTGTGTAATTCATAAATCAGTATATTTATTGGTTTGACATGGTTCTGGCTAGGTGAAACAGCCTGCATGAACTGTAAGGGATAGAAATAGAGCTAATGTGTTCTTACCTGCCTGCTTGCAATGGACTATTTCCCCTCTGCAATGCCCCTTTGCCAGGTTACTCTGTCATGGAGTCAGCCAACTACAGACTGAAACCTCTACAAATAAACCTTTCCTCCTTTAACTTTGGGAGTTGGGTATTTTGTCTCAGCAACAAGAAAAGTAACTAAGACAGTGAGACAGTAAGATATTACCCTCTGAAGTCATGTCCTAGTGAACCACCTCCAACAGGGTCCCCCACCCCCACATAGTACATTCAGCTATATTAGTGGGTAAATCCTTGGAGAGTAGAGAGCCCCCATGATCTAATCACCTCTTCAGGAGTCTCCTAAGCCAGCCATCTTGACAATTTGATTAATGGACACAGCCATCTCTCCACATAGGACTGATATGGTTACCTACATGCAGCTATCTATGGTCATAGGCAGAGCATGAGCTGCAACCTGAGAAACCACAGTGACCCCTGCCGCTTCTTGAGCCTGGTAAGATAGTATCCTCCTGGCCTGCCTGGGGAGGAAAGCATCATTAGGCCCTTACCTATCAACTGTGCTATGCAGACAGGGCCAGCTGGCAGTGATCACTTAAGGCCAGAGGGAAGGGCACCTAGAAAGCCACTTGTGTCCTCTCTGACCCTGCTAACATCTTCCATAGTGCTAGGGAGACATATACCCTGACACTTCGCTGCAGGTATACAAAGTAATTTTTAAAACAAGACACTGTCATTCTTTGTAATCACCTTTACGAAAGTCACCTCAACTAAGCAAGAAGTTCTAGGCATAGAAAAAGAAAAAGGTTTAGAAATGTCAGTGCAACCCAGTTGGTAAGGGTTTCAATTAGCAGTTCAAAAGCTTCCCACATTCTGGGTTTTTAATTAATAGGCTTGATTTCCGTTGAGTTCTACATCAATGAGAGCTATATAAAACCAGTGAGTGGGTGACATTCCATTCAAAAAAGAATAAGATGAAGGAGAAAAAAGCTGAATTACTAACAGAGAAGGCAAATGAACTGTTTCTCTAAAGTTGTACCTTTTATAAATAAACACTAATACCCACACCTTTAGCTGGAGCCCATCACCAACAACCAGTCAACCTCCTCAATCAATTTAAGACCTTGAAATTCTGGGCTGGGGATTTAGCTCAGTGGCTTAAGTGCCTGCCTGGCAAGCGTGAGGTTGAGAGTTCAATCCCTGGTACAAAAAAAAAAAAAAAAAAAAAAACTTGAAATTCTGGACCATGGGCAGACAATGGAGACCCCAGTCAAATACTCCCACTGCATAGCTATTGACTGAGCAAGTTGTATGCCAGGTACAAGGCAGGTTCCCAGGACATCAGGAGAAAAGCTTTTGTCCTCATCTTCTGAGAAGTTCACTGTCTTATACAAGATAATCACATACAAAAAGTTACATGACTAGACAAAAAGCATCTCCAGGGCACAAATACTGTCTTATCCATTCTTTCCTTCACATCGTCTGGCAACGTCTAAAGGAGCAGGCAATTGTTAAGCATTCTTGAGTGAATATAGAATAGATAATGTGTACCTGAACATGGACTACAGTGGCACAAAGGAGGGCATGACAATGCTGCTGGGGTGGAGTAGTCCCAAAAGATGGTTAACTGGCACACAGAGGCAGTAGTTCTCTCTGGCTTCTTTTCTAACTATTCAGAATTCAATCACACCCGTTGTTAAGTATCTTTATTACTATCCACAGGAGAAAAGTGAAACCCTAGAGCTGGTTGTTAAAACCTAAATGGGAGTTTCCCCAAATAAAACATGGGAAGAGCATTCTGAATAGAAGGATTAGTACAGACAAGACAGAGACACAAACTTTGCCAGGTAATTTGGAAAATTAAGAAAGAAGAGGCTGTTGCGGATGGGGTGTAGGTAAGTGGTAGAGTGTGTACCTAGATTGCACAAAGCATGGATTTAATTCCCAGCACCTCAAGAAAAAAAAAGACAGAATGGGGAAAACAGTTGGACTGACATACAAGAGCCAAAGCCTGCAGTTTCATCTATCATGCATGGTTGTTTAGTCCGTGTCTAGCAGGTGATGAGGAGTCTTCAAAAAGCTTAAACTAAAACAGCCTGAACAATCTGATGCAAAAGGAATATGTCTGGAAAAAGAAGATGTGTTTCAAGGCTTTTGAAATGCAATTTTGGCACTAAGGCATTACTAGTGACTTGGGGGATGCATGACTATTAACCATCAGGGAGCCCCCTGTCCTCACTCAAGTTGCAGGAATTTGTTGTATGTGGAGCATGAGAGAAAAGATCTTGGGAAACTTGGGATTTGGTGGTTCTGCTAACACAGTAGGAAACTAACCCAGGTATGCTGCAGCTGTGGAAGTGATGAGTTACACACAGCCCATGTTATTTTTGGCATGTCAAATGGAGCCATTCGGTGTGGGTCCTATAGTCCTAGAGTTCAGGCAGATTTGTCTTAGTGAGTTGGCCTCTGCTGCTTTTGGATTTGCATGAGGTTTCTTTCTACAGTTTCATGCAACCTCATCCCCACCTTCTTCCCCTCCATACAGAATGCAACATCTGCCTTACAAGAACATTTCCACGTGTGACAAAAGTCCAACGCTACTTTAGAAGATGCCATGGAAAGCAGCACACAATTAGAAGCCAGCCATGACACTGATGAGTTAAAGTCTAGATGACACCAAATCTGGGAACATTTCCAAATAGGGAGAAATGCTTAAGTTTTTTTTCTCATATACATCCCAAAGAACTCACAAGGAAACTCCAGTGCTCTCAGTAGTAACCTCAAAGAAATCCTCCCACCCACCTTTAAAGAAGAAAGGAAGCCTTTTTACAACACATCAAAGTTTAGCATATGCTCAGTTACTCAATCTAAGCCATCAGCAGGCTTCCAACACACAATGATGGACTCAACAGACCTGTTGAGTTATGAATAAGAAATTCTGGACAGTCAGTAAAATGATTGCCTTACTATCTCCTTCCCTTCTGATATTTTCCTTATGTTCCGGCTTTCCCCTTTGAGTCAAGCAATTCTTACTAAACCTTCACATTAATCAATCTACCTTGAATTCTATAAATCCATTCCTATCCATTACACACTGGAATTTCCAGGAAAAAAAACTTAAGCTCCCTTTCTCCCTTATCCTCTATTCTTTAAAAAAAGAATCCAAACCTGCATAGTTGGAATACAGCCAAAGGGTTCATCATGATCAACTTGACTTCCCACCTGAGCTGCCTATGAATTAGTCCCTGGCTGGAGCATGGAGTAAATAAGCAACTTCCATGAGACAATGCAGTAAATTGGCTGTAAGAGCCCATCCTTAAGATAAATGTTCCAATCAAGATAGTCAGGAAGCCCTGCCATTTAAAGAAATGAGTTCTAGCCATCCCTGAGAAGAGGGAAGTCAGCATGTATATTACTTTGCCTGCTATTAAACTATCTCCTGCTCCAAGACAGTATACACATGAGGGCTACCCAAGTGATCTGGCAGGAAAAGGCACAAACTGTGAGGGGTCTATAAGCCTCTTAGCTAGGTAAGAGCTTATATGTTTCAAATACATCAAGCACCATGCAATTTTATTTTGGCTGATGGCAAACTGCGTTTATGATGGTTGTCCCAAAAGGTTTTATTACCTAGTGACATCACAGCTGTCTTGGTTAATATAAGTACCCTTTCTGAAGTCAGCATAACAGAAGCACCAAAAGATGACACATTTCTCAGAAGGTACCCAACCAATACACAACACATGACTGTACAGCTGATATTCACTATTCAAGTTAGTTCTGCTCTATAAGGTCACCCTGAACACATAATTAGCAAACACTAAATCGCTGCTTCAAGGGTAAACACCAAGATAGGCTTCTGTGAACCTCAGATGGCAACATTTCTGTCAATCAATACATAACATTGTTCTATGTGTTTCTGTTTAAAGTCATCATATTTGATATATATTGTTGATTCCTTAACACTGAATTCACAGCCAACAGCACTGTAACTCATTCCTAATCAAAGCTTCCTTTTCACATGGATTTTCTCCATAAAGTGTGCAGCAGCCTCCTCCAGCTTAAGAGTACCAGACAGAGCTTTACACTATACCTGTGGGCCATCTAAAATGGTGAAACCATCAACAAAAAGCATGAGAATATGAAAAACATACAAATCAGATTACATATAGGCTACTTCTTGATAGTAGGAGAGCTGGAACCAAAAGGCAGAGTGACACTGTGTCCTACCTCACCGAGAACATGCTTATCCAGCAACTCAAACTTCATCCACACTGCGCATATCCCTCAATGAATATTAAATCTCCAAGAGTACTGACTTGGGACTTGCAAATAAAAATTAGGAAGTAGGTGAATTTGCAAATACTGTATATAAACCAAAAATAATGATGATAGACTAGAGGTTGTACTATAACTTCTTCCTATCAGCCAGAGAATCTAGACTAGGTCTTTAAAATAGATCAGGCAGCCTGTCTTTAGGTTTACTCAAGCCACTCCTGTTTTCTGAGATGTTAGTATCTATGTTAAAAACTAAAATCAAAATGAAGAAATTCCCAACAGGGTTATTAAAACTGCAGTGCATTTAAATGTTTCTACTTAACAGTGTAAGCCTTTTAACTCACTGTATGAATATAACACAGCTCCCAGGGTATTGATCATAAGACAACTGAAGAATTGTTAAAATATCACCCACGGATCTTGATAGGTACTGTGGTCTGATAGAACCTAACCCTAATTTCATCTGGCTACTTCTCTGTAACTTGCATGTTGAGGCCCTGTAAGAATAGGCAGGCGGCTCAAGTCACAAGGCCCTCTCACTTCTCCCCATGTAGACTCTGAGTCAGTGATGGTCAAGACCCCTTCCAGAAGTTGTTTACACCCTCTCTAATTCACAATGTATTAAAAGAACCCACTGTATTATCCACTGGAACAATGGAAACAGAGACCCTCAGAGGAATAGAGCGCAGGACACAATAAAAGAGCAAGTCAAACAAAAGCCTGAGTTGACACTGTCTTCTTTCAAGCTCTGTTAGATACCATGAGTCACTTTCTATCTCTAGGCCTCAATTTCCTCCATTGCAATTTAGATGAAGGATTGGCAAATATTTTCTAGAAAGGTCTAGATAGTGTTTTAGACTTTATGGACCAAGTAGCAGAATCAAAGATATTTGTGAGTACTTGTAAAATAAATAAAATGAATTTCTTAAAACAGTTTAAAAACACAAAAACTATTCTTAGTTCATGGGTAGGATGAAGAAAGGCATCCTTTGGCTGGTGAGATACAGCTTGCCAACCCTTGCTTGGGAGCAGATCAGTGGCACCCAGTGGCACTTTCTGTGATGATCAGAATGTTCACATCTGCACCAAGTGGTTAGAGCAGCTAAGGGGCTGAACTTTTAGTTTCATTTCCATCAAATAATTTGAATTGAAATTGGCATGTGTAGCAAGTAGAGAAGCACAGCTCTAAACCTTCTGTCCACTTCCTGAAGACGTTGTACTTTATGGTTCTACACAGCTCACTGATGTTCACAGTTTCTATCTTGTGAAACTGGAAAATGTGGACAGACATTAGAGATTGTTCTTGCACTTATTCTTTGGTCTGCGTTGACTTTCTCTTTTCTAGTTTTCTTCCCTGATCCTAGTATGCCTTACCCATACTAATATAAAATTCCAAACCATGCAGGGAGGTGCCCCAAGAAAAGACAGCGAACTCAGGGAAGCAGCCTGGAAGGGTGCTCCAGGATAGTTTTAATTTGAAGCAAACACATGATACTCAGCCTTAACCAACAGTTCACAAACTACTAGCTAAAACTGCTACAACCAGCTCAGCATCTAACCAACAGTTCATGTTGGTTGGTTGGTTGGTTTGTTGGTTGGTTTTGTTTGGGTTTTAATTGTTGCTTGGGTTTTTTGGTTCATTGTCTTTTCAGTAAAGTCCATCATAACCATTCATTCCGGCCATTGGTGGAAATAGGAAGAAAGCTCATTCTGGTGTGTGATCAGAGTCTCTTTGCTAGGAAATGAATGCATTAAATGTATGATCATCCCTCCAGCCTGCTAGTTCCCTCTTCTCCCCTTGCCTACAGTCACAGCCAGCTTCAGGAGCAACCTGTGACCTTTATAATGATGTATTTTTCAATTTCCAGTGTCTTCTGGTTGTCTGGCTACTGCCTGTATACAAAACAATGAACCTGAACCATTAACATTTTTTTCAATTTTGATCACGGATAAAAGCTGGGAAATGTAGTAATTGCCTAGAGGGAAAAAAGATATAGTTGTTGCCTTGTTTATCTTTCATGTCATTTAGAACCTGAAGTCTAACCTTCATTCACCCCTCCACCAATTATCAAAGTACTCAGGGCTTCATCCAGGTTCATGGTGAAATCTTTCCACACCCACCCTAAGGACAGCAGATTGCAGACAAATACATGTCAACTCTAGGTCAGGTTTCCTGAGGTTCTGGCTTTCGATCCCTAATTTTCCTTGGCTGAAATTCAGCCTTCTTTCTTTAGTCTCTTCTGTATCATCCTGGGGGGGAAATCTCTTTTTTCCATTAAAAACAAAAGAAGATCATAATATCCATTTTTACTAAAAGTAAAAGGCTCTAGTCTTAAGCTCCCTCACTGAGGGGCCGACATTAGAGAGTGCAAGGGAAAGATATGCGCCCTACAGATTCACCCTATACAAAAAAGAAAAGAAAAAAAAGTGCTTGTATTGAGAAAATGAGGGCTAGGGATATAGCTTGGTGATAGTGAATGTATTAGGCACGTGCAAAATCCTGGAATTTGATGCCCAGCACCACAAGCACAATAAAACTTAAAATGAAAATTAGAAGTGAAGGATGACTAGCGATCCTATGGACATCTCTGAGGTGTTTCTCGGGTTGTTTTTGCTGTATGATTGTGGATGAAGTCTATAACCTGCTTACATTTTACCTTAGTATGGTTCATTTCAGAAAATCTGCTATGGACTCAGATGTATGCTGGATGCTAGACATACAATGAATAAGGCACAGTCCTTTTCTTCAAGAAACTCTAAGAAAAAATAAGAAACAAATGTATTTAAAAATAACTCTAGCTCAGCACAGTGGCACAGGCCTGTAACCCCAGCTATTTGGCAGATGAAGGTAGGAGGGTCACAAGTTGAAGACCAGCCTGGACAACTCAGAAAGACTGTTTCAAAATAAAATTTATAAAGGGTTGGGGAAATAGTTCAATGATAGAGCATTTTCCTAGCATGCATAAGTCCTTGGGTTCAAAACCCAGTACAAAAAAAAAAATTATTAATGTCCTCCAAGAATAAAGTGAAAGAATAATTAGGGAATTCAAAAGAGCAGGGTTGGCCCCAGCGTCCCAGAAACTTCAAGCTGCCGCAGAAAGAAACCTGAGGCAGGGAAAAAGCATGAACATGTGAGATGCATTCATGAATGAGCAAAAGGAGTGCATCTCAGCCTCTTATCTCCTACTTCCTCAAGGCCTCCTCCCTCCATGCCATCTTTACTGTGAGCCACTGTGGTGTTTTCTTTAAAATTTTTGTAGATGCCCTACTCTTTGAAAAGCAATCTGGTCACTCCTTACCTCTCCAGCCTCATCTTAAACATTCCATCACTCTTTGGTAACCACCACTCTGTCCTCCTGCCCAGCCTAGGTAATTCTACTTGGCCTTCCAAGACTTAGCGTAGAGCTCCCTCCCATGAGAAGTCCTTCCCAGCTCCCACACCTGGTTAGGCATCTCTTCCAGGTGTCCCATAAGAATCCTGTAGCATGCAGCAGACTATACTGCAATGACCAACTTACTTGTCTCTGCCCCCTAAGTACTGCCAGTTACTTAAAAGATAGAAACTCAATAAATACGTGTAGGATAAAGACTTAGGATCATGGAAAAACCTTAAATGTAAGACATGAACTAAGGAAGAATTAATAAAAGAACCAGGAAAGAGTAATGAAAAACCCCAGGGACAGAGTCATACCATGTAAGCAAAGGAGAAGGGAGCTCTCAGTAGGAGACCCTTAAGAGAAACACTCTAGAGAAATCAGGTAGGTAATGATTCAGAATGGGTTGCTTTGTCTTGTCTTGTCTTGTCTTGTCTTGTCTTGTCTTGTCTTTTCTCTTCTCTTCTTTTTTTAACCATGAAGCTGGCAGTTTGATTGTTATGGTTGATACATTATGTCAACTTGAGAAGTTTAGAAATTTAACTAAGAGATTCAACAGGGAGCCAGGATCCTTACTTTGTAAAATCCTCAGCCTGTGCAAGAGGAGGACACAGAGGTGGCCTGAGTGCTACACCTGCCCGCCCCCTTAGCGGGGAAACCTGCTTACAGTGTAAAGGAGGAAAAGAAGCTTGCCTCCCCTTCTGCTTTGCTATTTCTCCTCCCTTGGAGTGTTGCCTCAGTGCCATGCCACCATGCTTTGGAGCCAGTAGATTATGGACTGAAACCTCCACAAACAGTGAGCTAAATAAACATTTCCTTCCTTCATTGTGGTTATCAGGTATTTTGTCCCAGCAATGGGATAAAAGTAACAAAGACACTGATGAAGAGCATAGACCTCTTCCCAAAATAATATTGTTAAATATATAAAGAACAATACATATGGGGATAACTAAAGCTACTTATCTTAAAATATAGTTTTGGAAATATTAAAACATTACAAAGTCATATATAGGTTTCTTTGTAAATGCAGTAGCAAAATCTATCAGTAGATCCACAAACCAATGCAATCTCTCAGTAGTGATAAAAGGAAAGGATTTTTCAAGATATGTGCAATAGATGTCAGGTTACCACTACCATGGTTTGCTACCTTTATTCATAACTGAAAAAAATGGTAAATTACAGTTAGAAGTTGAGGAAAATAATTTTCCTCACTCAGATTCAGAGCTCCCCACATTAGGAACATCTACCCAAATCATCAAATTGGTAATGAAGTCCTTGCTGACTTTGGTCAGAGCACTTTGAGGTAAGTAACCATCCCACTCCCACAAAATAGAAGGATGAGTGAATGAGAGAAGAGAAAACAGATGATTATAAGCTTCTTTTTTCAGATGCTCTTGTGGCCAAATAAATGAAAAGTCTTGGAATTACTTGAAGGAAAAGAAATGTCAAGGGGATACAGAAATAGAACATGCCACCTCCTTGTAACCTCACAAGTGATGTCAAGCAAGAACATGGCTGAATCCTTGTTGGAAATGGTTCCTTCAGTGTGCACAAAGGGCAATAGCTCAGGACAGGGAGTTACCAGTGCTGTTTTTAGTAAGGCAGGGAGATTACACAGCCTTGGAGCCAGAATTGCAGGAATGAAGAGACAGTCAATACCACAGGACTTTCCATGAAAATAATTGACCATGGTTGCATGCAATACAGCTGACACACAATGGACTGACTTCAGAGTTAGTCTGAGATTTGCACTCTCTGTGCTCTCTGTCATGCTGACTGGAGAAAGAAACCATACAAAAAGTTCTTGGGAAGACAAGGACTCCCAGAAACCTCCTCCATATCTACCCTATCTTGTACAAATGAGAGATGAACGCAAAGTAACAAAAGCTATTGAAACTTTTATTTTTGTGGATTAAGATTGAGTAGTTGTAAACTAACACAACATTATGGAAATTGGTATGTAAATTTCTCAAGAAACCAAAGTAGAAATTTCATTGGACCCAGCTATTTCCCTTCTAGGTATCTTCCCCACAGAATTAAAGACATCATATTACAGAGATACATGCATACCTATTTTTATAACAGCACCATTCATAATAGCTAGTTCTTGGAAACAGCCTATATGCCCATCAACAGGCCAAGAAATAAAGAAAATGTGGTATCTACACATAATGGACTGCAACTCAGCTGTAAAGAAGAATAAATTTGAGACATTCATAGGAAAATTGATACGCCTTGAAAACATAAGGTGAAGTGAAATAAATCAGACACACAGGCTTAAATATTGCATGGTTTCTCTCATTTAAATAATCCAAAGTATAAATAAAAAGCAAAATAAAAGGAAACAGGGAAATCCTTTGCAAATCATGTGCATATACCAACTACTCTTGGTGAATTAATCTTCATATGTCACAAACATGAGCTTAAAAAATACTACTAATGAAAATAGGCAAAGGGGATCTAGAGATAGAGGGAGAAAGAGACATTGGGAGGGGAAGGGAGAGAAAAAGAATCAAAATATGTTCAGTACATATACTTACTCCCTAAGATGAATGCAAATGTCATGTACTCCAAACACATACTGATAAAAAAATTGAGTAGTTACTAATGGCAAACGCATCCAACCCTTAAAAATAAATGAATAAATAAGTAAATGAAACATGCAGAGACATGTAGAAAACTCAAGAATATAACAGGTCAGACCAAACAGTTATTAAACACAGAATATAACTAGAACAAAAATAGAAAAGGTTTGGGTTTTTTAATAGCCATCCTTTTCTAGCCATGGTTCCTGGTTTCTGATGAGCTGGGTAGCAGGAGCCTTCTGAGAGTTGGGGAGAGAGCAAATACAAGGAAAGCATTCAAACACCGATTAGGTTTTCCTGCAACTGAGGGTAATTAAGTGGTTAGGGACCTGCCCTGGAGCCTCTTTCCTCCTCACAAACAATCACCAATTTTTTGGCTAAATGACATCCTCCAGCAAATCCCCATCCAAATAAATCGAATGCCATGTCTTCTGATATAAGAACCAGAGCTTGTGTGACACAGTGACTAAGACAGAGTTTGCAGGTGTGAGGAAGCTGGAATGTTCACCCAGTGCTTTGGACTCTGACACTGGACCTCATATGACATCTTTGGGCCTAACAGATCTGTTACACCATAACTGAATGTTGGTCACTGAACATTGTTTATCTCACGATTCTGTGTAATAAGGTCAAAGCCCTATCCAGCAGTGACTTTCATCAGCCTCGTGGCACCTCTGTGTACTCCACCAGCTGGCAGCCAGATTGTCATCAGCCCTTGCTCTCATCCAAGGTCAACCAGCAGATGGAAGCCAAGCCTTGGGTAACACTAACTCTCAACTTTATGTCTTATCATTATGGCACTGTTTATCTAAACCTGTGAGTTCCAAGGGAATTGCATAAAACCAGCTACTTTCCAAAAATAGCCAAGGTCATCCCTGGAGGGATCCCTCTGGAATTCTCAGAGGATCTAACCCAGAGGTTAAAAATACATATATGTCACATTTTCAAATCTAACAGCTCAGCTCAGATTTCTAATGCGCCACTCTCTGATGCACAGAATAGACCAACTATGGATTCCTGGAGATGACATGGAGTGAATATGGTGGAGTTACTGCTTAGGGAAGATGAGAGCCCATCAGCCCTCAGCTTTCTGAGAACCTAGGATCTTAGCAATCAGGTCCATAGTGAAGCACAGCTGTCCTTTGTCGAGAGCGCCTCAGAACTTCTTTGGCTTGCAGCTCACTTTGGAGACTGAGGGCCTCCACATTCTGCACTCTGCGCTCCATTGAGTAATCAGTGTGTACTGAAGGAGCACAGACAAGACAAGCTCCTGCTCCTCTGAATGCAGCTCGGCAAGGGTGAGAGCAGGAGCAGGTCCCTGGAGGACTTTGCCCAGGGTTGGCACACGCTTCACATTCAGAACACGCGGTTCCCGGCCAGCAGCAGTGAACTCTGACTCATCTGCCTGCAGCAAATTTGTTGTATGTGGCACAGTAGCTATTTAATGAGGGCCTGAGAAACAGACATGTCCTGTTTGAGTCTCTCCAGCAAAGAGGACAGCTGAGGGCAGGAGAGGAGGACAGGTGCTACCGTCTGTTGTTTTCTTCCCTCTCGCAGTGTTCTTCATTTTCCCGGAAAGTCAGTCAGAGGCCAGGGTGCCTCAAGGCTCTGGCACCCATTCCATGGGCTGCCTGTAGACCCTTCATGTCTGCCCAAGCTACTTTTAAAAAGTATCTTCTCGCCAGGCTCAGTGGCACACACTTTTAACTCCAGCCGCTGAGGTTGAGGGAGAAGCATCAAAAATTTGAGGCAACCTGGACAGCTTATCAAAATCCTGCCTCAAAAAAGTTTTTAAAATATATTTTCTTTTGCTATCTCTGGGCTTAGCATTTGCCTGAAGCCAATCCTTCTTGATTATGTAAAAATGCCAGTGGGTCACAATCTCGGGTGGAATTAAATGAAAGGACAAGAAGAGCTGATAGCTGTTGCCCCACTCACCCCACAGATTCTGAGGCTGCAGGGTGGAGCAAGCTGTTGATCACTTTACTGTCTCTTTAGTACCTGACATGGGCCAAAGAATCCAGGAGCCCAGTGGTCAAAGGGAAAGGGCTCTGTTTCAACATCTGCTCTTATGAAATAAAATAGTCACCTGGAGACACTTGCAAAATGATTATCCAAGATCCAAGATGAGATCCTTTCTAAGGAAGAGGCAGGATGGATGCTCCCACTCAGCGCTTGTCCTTCAGAGGCACCATGAAGGCCCTGATCAAGCCGATGTGGCGGCTCCCACATGGCACCCCAGGGTCTTCCCTGCTCCTCAAGGCAGAGGGCCTGGTGAAGAAGCAGGCACACCCCCACCGCCGCTCCCTGTCCCAGAAGCACATTCCACAGAAACCTTCTGCAGTATTGTAGTCCTGGAGTCGCCCCATTCTGCCTGGCACATGCCCCCCCCGGGGGGTTCCAAAAAACACAAAACTGAGCCCATGCTTCACTGCAGCTTCAGGCTTCCCCTTCTCCCCATGGTGGACCATCCCATTTGTCATATTTCCACCCACCCCAGAGGGACCCCAGCGGCACTGAATATGTTCTGTAACATCAGCTAACCTCTTATGCTTTAGATCCTTGGGGCCCCAGGAACTTCACACTCAAGACTGTTCCTTCTCTGCATCTTTACCCCAACACTCTCTGTAGCCTCTGTCTCAAGACAGGTGGAGGTGGGGGAAGGGTTCCCTTTGAACTACTTTCCCTCAGCTTGTCCTCAGCAGCCTCTGGTCAGGTCACCTCCACCTCCAGGCTGCTGCCTCCTTGCTCGCCCTCAGGAAGTGTGGCCTGGCCATCCTTGTCTGTGAACCATCAGCTCACTCACCTGTTCACCTCTGTAACCTCTGACCCAGAGAACCTTTCCATTTCCCACTCACCTTTAACCCTATGAAACATTTGCCACATTGTAACACCTGCCCTTATCCTCCTGATGTCCCCATTTTGACTTCCTTTTCACTCTGCCATCCTGGGTTTTTCCTCCCTGAGAATTTCCTTTGTCTCCTTTACTGGTTCATGTATAAATGTTGGAGCAGGAAGGTAAACTATCACCAAGGCTCATGTTATCCCTCATCCTTGTACTTTTCTCATTCTTCATCTGCTCTTAGAGATGCCATCCATCCCCAAAGCTGATGGAACAAAGTACTGTTCATTTTAGGTCTTCCACATGACCCTACCAGCCAGCATTATTTCTGATTCTTCCCATTCTTCTAACCACATCTTGTCATCTCAGTTGTGAACGTTTTTTTCTACTACAGCACTCTCCCTGGGCCACACCCCTTCTACTTCCACCCGCTTCTCCAAATGTCACTCCTACTTCAAATGTAGCTGCACTCTCATCTTGCCCCATCTTGTAATATTAATGCACAGAAAACAGACATCTTATACTCTCAGATGTCTCTCAAAACCTACAGTAAACATGTGGAAACCAAACACTTAAAAGGTCTTCTGCAACCTCATTTCAAAACCATCTGCTTCATTTCTACAGCCTTTAACCTTGATCATCATGTAATAGGCAGTAAAGATTCAGAGGAGTACCAAGAAGTTAAAATGTGTAGTAGATTCTCTGCAAGTTAAAATGTGTAGTAGATTCTCTGTTAAAGTTAAAATGTGTAGTAGATTCTCTGCAAAGAAAGCCACCAACAATCCCCTTGACTTTGTACTCGCTATGCCAACACTTTCTGACACACTCCCACATCATCTGACTTTTTTGACCAATAAAATGCAGAAAAATCACACTATGTGACTTGCAGGTCAAGAAAAGAAGCCTTACCATGGCCAACCATGAAGTAAAGAAGAAGTTATGGTTTGTGTCTGGATGTTCCTCTAAAGCCTCATGTGATCATGGGGCGGGAGGAGGCTTTTCAGAGGCAGCTGAATCTAGAGTGGGATTGACTTATAGTCTAATGCTGAGATTAAGAATGTGAGTGCTACACCCACCCTAGGGCAGGTAGCTTGTGTACAATATAAGAGACCAAAAGATGTTTGTCTGTTCCCTGTCTCCCTTGCTATTTTTGTTGTTTTCCACTGCCTTGAACTGTTATCCCTCTGCTATATGCCACCCTGCCTTGGAGCCAGCTGATTATGGGCTGAATCTCTACAAACTGTGAGCTAAATAAACCTTTCCCCACTTAAATTTGGGTATCAGGTATTTTGTCTCAGCAATGAGAGAAAAGTAACTAAAACAGAAGCTAAAGCTAGAATGCTGACTGAATGATGAGGCAATGTTGAAGACAGTCATATGAAAAAGTCCAAGGCCACCATCAAAAGGCCCCAATCAAGGACCCTCTTAGCCGTCCCAGCCCTAGCCAAGTCTTAGATGAGTGAAACACACATAGCCCTAGCTAACATCAAGGAGAGTTGAATATCTTAGCTGACTCACAGGATTGTGAAAAATAATAGTTTTAAGTCACAACTTTTTTGAAAGGTTGTTACACAGCAGTAAGTGACAAAAGAGAGAGCTATTCCATGATTCTTAAACATGAAACATAGGATCCACCATCTCAATGCCTCCCTCCAGAAAATCCTGTGACTTAAATCAGAGGAGATACCTACCCTTAATTTCAGCCACCTCTGTTTAAAGATATCACTGTCTTGCATAGCCATGCTCTGAGGTAACAGATTTAGAATGTCCTTGTAGTTCTTTTTGGTGATTCTGGCCTATCTCTTGTGTGTTACCATTAAAATGGCAAATTAGAAATAACATACAAGGAAGAAATGTGAAGACAACCCAGACCCCAGCAGAGGGGTCTGGATCATTTTCTCTTTCTCAGTTGGCTTTGCCAATTCACTACAGTTAAATTCTTGCTTTCCACTCTTAAATGAATGTCTTATTATTAAACTCTGTAATGAAAATAACAATGCCTCACATTTATTACATTCATACAATGTGTAAGGTTCAGTGCCAAGAATTTCAGAAGTATTGTATCACTTCATTTTTTAAACAACTCTGTGAAGCAGAGTCATTCATTTGCCAGAAATTAACCAACAAGGAACTCTTCCAGGTGCTGAGGATACAGAAATAAACAACATAGACAAAGGCCCCGATCTTGTGGCATTTGCATTCCAGAGCTGGAGAGACAACAAGTGCATACTGTGTAAGTCAGTAAAAAATGCAAACTATGGGGAAAACCAAGCAGACTAAGATCTTTAGTGACCAGGTAACATCAGAGCAGGAAGTGAGGGTGTAAAGGCCCACAGATGGTTATATGGAGAATAACATTTGACACAAGGACAACTCCCTGCACCAGGAACATACTTAGTATGTTCTAGAAGTAGCAAAGAGGTCCAAATGACCGGACCAAGAATAGTTTAAGGGGACAAGAGAGGATTAAGAAGGAGCCAAATCAAATAGGGACTTTGAAGCCATAGCAAGGACTCTGGATTTACTTGGAATGAACTGGGAGAGCATATTAGAATATTCAGCTCATCATTTAAAAGAATCACTCTGGCTACTGTTTAGTGGGGTAGAAGGGACCAGGTCAGAGACCAATACCAAAATCCAGATGAAATTCATGGTGACTTGCACCAAAGTAGCAGCAGAGCAAGTGGAGAGAAGCAACAGCTTCTGGAAATATTAGGAAGACAGAGCTGTCTAGGTTTTCTGGTGTTTAAGATATGGTTTATGTTATGGTTTAGATCTGGGGTGTTCCTCAAAGTCTCATGTGTTTGGAAGATGATTAGACATTCCAGTCACTCTTAGGCATGTGCTATTGGACAGTAGGGCCTGGTCAGAAGGAATGGGTCACTGGAGATTTGATCTGGAAAGGTCATCTTTCTACCCTGATTCCTCTCTGTTGTGCCTGTCTCTGTCTCGCTGTCTGTGTCTCTGTCTCTGTCTGTCTCTGTCTCTCTCTGTGTCTGTCTCTCTCTCTCTCTGCTTCCTGGCCGCTATGTCACGAGCAGCTTTCCTCTGCCCAGACCCTTCCACCATACCGTTTCTACCTTTCAGCCAGCCAACCATGGACTATAAATGTTAGCCATAATAAATTTTTCCTCTTTAATTTGTAGGTTCCAGATATTATGTCTCAGCAATAACAAAGTGACTAAGACAAGTTAGGAGAGAGAGTTTATTGCTGTTAGCATCACTGTGCCCATATTACAAATCCAAAAATGAAAAAAAAAAGAGTAACATCCAAGATAATACAGCAAACAAACATAGAACTATATCTCAAATCAGTACCCATTTGATTCTAAACTGCATCCTCCCACTGCCCTGCCCACCTGTCTCACTTGTAAGACTCTAAAATGTATAGTTGGAAATTCCACAGGTCCAGCTATCCCAATTTCACTCTGCACCATCCACAAATAAATCAAAAATAGGGAAAATTCCTGTGTCAACAGAGTAGATTGAATTAGTATTGTGCCCTTGCGACAGGAATAACCTTTCCCATTGGTGTGAAATATAAGACCCAAATCCATATATTTGACGCAGGCTAGCACCTGGCCCTGGCTATAGCAGTTTTCACCAATCAGGCTTTGGCAGTCATCAGGGATTGCCTCAAATCTGAGCAAGTGGCTTCACTCTTTTGCAGAGGTTGCCAGTCAACTCTTCACACCTGATTATCTAAGGATGTCAGCATAACAATGGCATAACACCATTCTAGGGAAGACTTAAAAAAAACAGTATGCTTTCAAGTATTTAAATGATTTTATCATAACCTGTCACTCAGGAATACTACATTTAATATTGGGAATAACGTTTTCTACAACTACTATGAAGTTATCAACAACCTCTATGAAGTGAAGAGCTTTTGTTCTAGTCCTCACGTGACACAGTGAGGCAGAAGGTGTAGCTCAGTGGTAGAGCACTGCCTACCACATGCAAGATCATGGGTTCTATCCCCCTACCAAAAATAAATAGGGCAAAATAATAATAAGGTAAGTGTGTTTGTGTGGGTGCCTCTAGAAGACACGTGCAAGTACAGAGTTTGCTGTACCAAAGAGAGCCCCTGTCAGTAATCAGACAGTCATACCCCTCATGTACTGAGTTTTGATTTTTTTAAAATTTGTATTAGGCTAAAGCCTCATTAAAATTCTAACATAAAAGATTTCTAATAGTAGCCAAGATCCTGTCCCTATTTTCAAATTTCTAATCCCCAAAGTTGAAACAAAAGGATCTTCTACAAATTACTCCCTCTCTGTCACCTCTTTCCTAAGTGGAAAACACACAGATTTTCAGCAACGGAGCCCAGAGGTCAGACTGTTAACAGCAAGATGGTTAAGAGTGTCTGAGGAATCACTTACAGAAAGAGTGAAGGATAACTGACATCACAATTTACTGCCCCAAAAACAACCTTCTCAACTCAAAGCAAAACCCTAATTAAGGGTGAGAAAGACACCCCGTTAACTGACTGTGAAAGAGTGATTTACAATGCATGCTTCCTCATAGCAGAAGGCTCTTGGCAGTCACAAACATAGGTTTTGTATACTCAGAGGCAAAGCTCAGAAAAGCAGAAGAGAGTAAAAAGGATGTTCTGCATAAGACGTGTGCTTCTTTCCACCACATTTATTCCATAAAGTCACAACACTAAGAGCCTTTGGAAAATTCCCCATTAGGGAAACAAATTTATGCCGTGGTAATGACAAACACTGGCCACTTCCCTTTTTTGCTGTTTCTTTCTTTCTTTTTTTTTTTTTTTAAAGTACTTCCCTATCCATTGAAACCTCCTGGTTGCTATTTATGGGCTACACAGGAAGGCCATACTTACATCAGTGAGGAAAATACTAATACATTTTTAAATCTGCAGAATAACATGGACCTGACCTCCTGGAGCTAGGCGATTTAAAATAGTATTACATTCTTGTATCTGGGGAGCTGTCAAACCTTAAAGGCAGAACAATACGCTCAGATAAGCAGGCATCTAAGAACACACTTTCCTGACACTACCAGGAAGAGATGCCTGGTAAAGAGATTGTAGGAGTCTTTGGAAAGTGAGACAGGTAGGAGAAAGAAAGAGTCCAAATGAAAGAGAACCAAGTCCAGGGACCAGCTCATCAGAGGAATCTCCCAGAAAGAAACTGCCAATGGGGACACTTCTTTCCTGGTATCTTCACACCCCCAGCACAAACAAGCATATTTCCAGGAGATAACAGGCCCAGGAACCCACCGCACTGGCACCTAACCCTTGGAGGGCTTCTTATACACCTGTTATAGCTTTTCAGTTAGGAAAGGTGACTGCAACACAGAAACACATGACTCAGTTTCTTCCCAAGCCAGACATGATCTTCAAATAGAATTAAGCTTTGGAAATTCCCTCCAAGGGTTGGAAACTAGTCACCCTTAGGACTATGGAAACTGGCTCTGTATTATGGGAGAAATTAATTGAATCCCAGTCTTCTGCACCAAGTTTTTTATAGCAGACCTGAATATGTACACCTCCAGACTGGGAAAGGTGGAGTTCAGAACAAAATGAAACCTAGGATTCAAACTGTTTATTTTTGAGGAAGTAACTTAAGCTCTGAATCTTACCTGTTCAAGAGGTCATAATAATTACAGTGGTGACTTGCTGGGGATATGACCTGCAGTGGCACAAGGCCACCACTATACTGGTGCTCAAAGCAGGGGGTCACCATCTTGTACTGCAAACCCAGAGTTAATTGCCCTAAACTCAGACATGTGACTCTCCATGGACAACAGGACTGAGGAGCAACTGGCTATGTTGGCTGTGCCAACGGCAAATATGAAAATAAAATGTATCACCTTAGCAATAGAAATGGATTGTCCCCTGCCAAGATGACCTGACTATACCGAAGCGGAAAGGGGCCTCCCATTGGCCCACCAACCACAGGACTGGGCCAAGGAGAAGGTCATCAGCTATGGGACAAGACAGCAGTGACCTTTGCATTTAGGGGAATAAGGAACCATCTTTTACTGTAAACATGTCCCCGAAATTTCCGAGGCCTTCTCTACCAGAAACTGTATTTCTGGTAGAGAAGGTGCTGTTCATCTAACACTCAAACATAACTGATATTCTATTATTTTTATTTCCTGAATCTGGCAACCCTGGTCATCCATTTATGTAGAAAGACCCAGAAAATTGTTTGAAAAGTCAAAAAAGAAAAATTTATGATCCACTTTGTTTACACTGACTCCAAAATGACCCTTATTTTTCTTCCTAGATGAAGAGAAAGTGGAAAGAACACAGTATGGGAAAAAACAGAGCCAATGTTGGGGTGAAAACAGGGAGGGAGGGAAGAAGGGGAAAGAAAAGCAAGAAAGAGAGAAGAGAATGGTAGGGTGATGAGAAAGGAAAGTGGGCAAACAGACTTGAAGGACTCCTTAGTTAAAGTCAAGCTGAGCCTGTAAGCACCATATGCTATTGTATGATTTAAGAATGGATGTGAAAGTCATTTCCTGCCACCAGGTGCTGGGGGAAAGGCTGTCTTCTGCTGCCCCTTTCCAGGATGCAGGGTAAAGAGAGCAGGATCTCATTACCGTGGCAGCAGCCGCTAAGCCTCTCAGGGCACCAGGGCGCTGCTCAGGTTCTGAGACTAGAGGCTGGGCTTTCTACGCTCTGACCATTGCTTTCCTCTAGACACCTTTTTTCCTTTACCACAGTTGCTGTATCTCTCTCCCACTGAGGAAATAAGTCCACTGCCACCTCTATCACTCCCACCACTTTGGGTCCAGACTGATCTTCACATCATCCAAGATATAAGTTACACCTACAGGTTGTCAGCAGTGATTTCCCTCTCCCCCAGAAACCTCAACTGCAGGCTAAACTGAGAAGAACGTGCAAAGTGAAGACAATAACATCGGGCCAGTGAGATTTGTCCCTCGAGAGTGCACGGTCCCTGCCGAATGGGCACACAGAAGACCTTGAAACCTTTCAAGAGTAAAGTGCAAATGAATACAAGATAAACAACATAGATTTGTAAAAGCACAGTCTCTAGAACACAGGGAATGCTCTGCAATTTGTGGCATTTTCAGACTTGTCCTGCACAATAAACATAAGGGAAGTAGAATCCAGGATTTGTGTAGAAAAAAGGAATCCCAGAAGTAAGCAAAACAGTGGTCTGCTGGCTGTGAAGAAAACACCAACTCTTAAATTTCCTCCTTCCTTCTGTGGGAAATGCGTAGCTTAGGAAGCCCATTCCATCACCCACAACCCATACCCATCATGTAGCGGAAAACACAAGTCTGAAAGTCAAAGGAGGAAGGTAGGGGAGGAAATTGCAAGGTCAAAGGGACTGCCTGGGAAAGTCTGATTACTCAACATGTTTAAAGCATTATTAGACTAGCTCGGGATAGCAGGAGCAAAATGAGAGAGACAGAGAGCCCAAAGAGCCATAGGAGCTGTAAACTTGGAATCCCTCCTGGAGTTTTACTGAAGGGCCTGCCACACTCTGGGGTGCAAGTTTAAAGAGGGCAAATGGGTAAGGAATCAGCCAGCCAAGCACAAAAGGAAAGGAGTGTGGAGTAGAGGTTAATTGTGGCCGTCAGAGATGAGTGGTTACATGGGGAGATTCATTTAAAATTAACGAGGCATTGGTTGCATTTTATAGATCTTCCTAGGTAGCAAGATCATAAGCCAAAGGGGCACAAATGGAATGGCTCTTCAGAAACTTTTCCAGACCAGCCCTTGAGCCAGCTAGACAGACACTGGGTTTCCATAACAGAAAGGCACAAAAGTGCATGGACACCATCAGTCCAGATAGGCATCCGTAAGATGAGATGGCATGGGGACCAGGTAGTTGTAGTTACCACACGGTGTTCCCAGGGACAGGCAAGGCCATGAGGCCCTGAGGATTGACATGAAGACTGAACCATTTGTTCTTCTCTGAGATCACAATAAAAGACCTCAAAAACTAAAGACATGTGCCACATTTTGACACTGCTGTGAATCACAGACTGTATAGCCCACAGTGGTCACATAAAGTTACATGGTCTAGTGTTGTCCTAGTCATCTTAGTTTGTATAAGTACGCACTGATGGTCACACAATGTCTAAATCTAGTAACATTTCTCAGAACATACATCTTCAAGCCACCCATGACTACACTGTGTTTGAGCCCCCTCGTTTCATTCTTGCTACCCTCAGAAATAAAAACAATGTGTATGAGTCTCCCAGGAAGTGCCAATGCCAAGTTGCAGTTTGGTATGGAAGCTTCTAGAAAGGCACAGATGTTTCTAGAATCTGTCTTTTGACTGGGATCGGGTTAGACCAACTTCCAAATGTCTATCAGGATAATCTGTGTAGAGTCAGAAAAGAGCTTAAGGTTGCCACCTCTGGGAATGCTCTTCCAAGGCCCCAAGAATAAAGAATTACTTCTTTTGTATAGCTTGTTCATATTCCTAATATCTCATTTGCTTAAATTTGGTTTTTTGTAGCTACCACTGGATTCGGGAGAGAGGAGTTTGTCTTATTTATCCCCACCACATAGCAAAATGAAGGTTCTATAAAATTCCTACCTGCTGCATGTAAGGTTTTAACTATGGTAATTTATCAGAAAGAACAATGTAAAGAAAATGCAAGCTCAGAATGGGGAAAAGATGACAGGCAAAATAGTAAGGGCAGTGGGCAAGACATCCAGCAACATTCACTTAGCTATCAGCACAAACTGCCATCACTGCGGTGGGGAAAGAGAAAAGAGAAGAAATCGAAATAAAAGGATAAACTGTCAATGTTTTATGGCATCAAAGTTTCCCAAGGTTAGGAAACAGACTCATAAAGGCCACCAGGAACGAGAAATCACGCAAACAGCTATGTTCTCACATAGATAGCCCCCAAATGCTTTGGCCCGAAAGCCAAGACATTATTGCAACTAACTGTTCACCAGTGCATTTCTCATCCATCTAAGACAGTAGAGGCAGAATACTCACATGAACTGACCATTCCTTCCCAAAGAACAGGCCTTGCCAGGAGTTTAGGTGATACAGTGCAGAGAAGAAACAAGATATGCTAAGGAGACATGGGACCCACATCAGTGAACCACGGAGGCAAAGATGCATTTTAACCAACACTTCTTCCCCTTACAAAAGATACCCACTAGGACTGCTTCAGACATCTCAAGCACAAACTCAGCAGCCATAGCCTGATTTCTTTATTCAGTTGTCTTTCCACTCACACAAAAATATACCCATTTTGAACCTCTAGTTTAGGGAAAGAATGACTTCAATTTTCCTCTCTTTTTTTTTCAAGATTTCCTTCCTCTTAATAAAAGTTAGATCCATAGTAGATATTCAAGGCCACGTGACAGAAGGAGCTATGTGTCCTGGGGAAGATGTGTGGTTTAGAATTGTCATTCTGAGTGTAAAAGGAGAAAGAACAACAGGAGCTGAGGGGAGAAGGCTACAGAGGCCACATAAGAAAGAGATATTGTCTTTACTCCGTAAGCTGCAGGAGCCATGAAAGATCAGCAGGGGCATCATAAGGCCTCAGCTCAGACGCATGACTCTTTGGAGAGTGCATCTGAGAGCAGCAGCACTGGGAGCCATTGTAATGGGACCGACAAGAGGAGAGAGACTGAGGAAGGAGGAGAGATGTTAACCTGTCATGTGCTGGGAACTATGCCAGGGCAATGGGGGATCGTGGATGATCACATAGTCCCTCCCAATGGGCTCTGGGTTGGCCAGCCTGTGAATTATTTGTGGGGCTTAACATCATGACTGAGATGGTCTTTGTTGACCTTGAAAGCCAGACTCACATTATAGGTAAGGGTAGTACTTTCCTCCTTAAGGAAATGAATGTTCCCACTGTCAACCATGTTGGGCCACATATCTATGAATGGACTTGAGCATGGGAAGGTCAGGACCATCTCTGTTCCTCAGGGCAAGGATCCAGGGAAGGGATGAAGAGTCCTTCATGAAGAGGAAACTTTAGAGCCTGCTAGAAGCAAGGCAGGACCTGAAGTCCAATCAGGACCCTGAGAAAACTGTTGGGATAAAAGGACAACAAGCAAGCAAGTGACCCTAAAAACTCCTTAACAGAGGGACAGAGAGATTGGCAGAGCACAGCAGTGATTACAGCTGGTCCATGTACCAGGCGCAAGTGACAGTATCCCACCAGCATGAATTTTGGAACAATGAGCATTCACTGAGGATATTCAGAAACTGCAGGGAGAACTCATAAGAAAGGCTGCTGAACTGCAGTCTGGACACCAAGGGATCTCAGAGTGACTGTGGTTTGAACACTACAAGAAACATGACATTACTAAACTAGCAAAGTAGAACATCCTGACTATCCAGATTTTATCTGTATAAGCAATCTATGTTTTAGGGACTGACCCTACCAACACTCATTAGGGATGTGTTCTGTTTGTGTAGGGTGGGAGTGAACGAAGTTAATCTGCATTCAGAGAAATATTTCTAACTGGGTGGCCCAGCAGCTTCCTTTGTTCATATTGATCCCTGATCAACAAAACAGTGTCTGCCTAGTGACAGTTCCAACATTCAAACTGCCTGTTATAGTTTGGATTTGGAACACCACTGCCACCCCCATCACCACTCCCCAAGGCCCATGTATAAAGGCTTGGTCCCCAAGGTGGCATCACTTAGAAGTGCTAGAAACTTAAAGAGGTGGGGTCTAGAGAGGTTTATGTCACTGAGCATGTGACCTTTCAGGGGCTAAGGGTCCCTGGTCTCTTCCTCTTCCTCTCTTTCACTCTCTAGCCATAGGGTAACCAGTTTGGCTCTACCATGCAGCCCCACCATGATGAGTTGCTTCATCACAGGCCCAAAAGCAATAGGGCCAACTGATCAGGGGCTGGAATGCCAAAAATTGTGAGCCCAAATCAGCCTTTCCTCTTTGCAAGGTGATTATCTTAGGTATTTGTTACAGTGATGGAAAGCTGACTAACATAGTGCCACAGAAAGCTGAACTCACAAGGTAAGAACTTGGTTTGATTCAATTCAGCATGTTAAACTCCTCCCCCAGCCGATTTCTCTGGGCTTTATTATATATGATCAAGTGAGTTCAAATGAAACTGTCTCCAAGTCCTCATTTTTATTTCATACTGACAATATTATTTTTATCAAGCTCATATTTCAAGCAGCTTTATTCTATTCTGACTTTCCTGAACCAAGGGAAATTATCTTGTTCCTTCCCTTGAGTTTGAAAGAAAACCGTTCCATAACTAATGTTTATCAGCCATGCAATTTCTCTTGCAAAAGAATTGAAAGCTTCTTAGCATAGAAAGGAAAAAAAATATCAGGACCGAGAGATAGAAAGACAGCAAGAAAAAACTAATTCACATTTCCAGAAGTTCTGCCTTTATATTCCTTTCTGGGACTATTGACCAACTGGTCCCCTGGATTGCTACTGCACCAGGCTTTAACCCCTTCACTTCTGGGCCACAAGAAGGTCTCTGAGAGAGGGGCAGGATAACCTGAGCCACGAGGAGCTAAATAGGTGGACATTAGCCAGGATTCTCCAGAAAAATAAAAATCAACATGGTATATACACATCCAGAGATCAAGGACATGGAATGAAATTTCAAGGAACCAGCTCTTGTGATTATAGGTAGGTGTTGGCTGATCCTAAATCTATAGGAGGTGATCAGCAGGCTGGAAACTCAAGGCAGGCTTGCTGCAGTCTTGAGGTAGATCCCTTCTTTTCTGGGAAACCTTAGTTATAGTGTACATGCGCGCACGCACGTGTGTGTGCGCGCGCGCGTGCGTGTGTATGTTGCTTGTGAATGAACGTGTGTGGTCTCCCATATATTAGACAAGTCCTCCACCACGGAGCTACCTCCACTCCAAGGCTCAGTTTTCTTTTTCAGTGATTAAGTGAGGCCCCCCACACCATCATGGGCCTCTTCCTTCATGTAAGGTCAATTGATAGTAGATGTTAACCACAGTTTCAAAACATCTTCCCAGCAACACCTAGATGAATGTTTGACTAAACAACTGGATGGTATCACTCAAGCTAGCTGACACGTTAGATCAGTAGTGGCGAACCTATGGCACCCGTGCCACAGCCAGCTGTTAACATTAAAAGCTCTAAAATATCCACCATCACTGACTAACCATCACAGTGGGGTCAGGGAGAGCTGGAAAAAGAGGTGGGGCTCCCCCAGAGGACTCATGGCAGATGCTCTTCACCACCCTGAAAAGGAGTATTTTCATATTTTAAATAGTCTTCCTGGTACTTCTCCTAAAGAAGTTTTCTATAAAAGCTCATGATCCTCTCAAGGTTATAGTTTTAACTTTCTCCTGGTTCTGAAATTGAATCCTATAGGATAACTGGCAGGAGAAGCAGGATAGAAAGAGGAAATGCAAAGAGGGTCTTTATGAAAAAAATGTTGTGCCCAAAACTCATACCCACTTCCAGGTCATGACCACCATCTCCCTAAGAGGAAAAGCTAATTACTACTATTAACATAGCAACAATAGCTCCTGTCTAATAGGAATCTGCTAAACAATTATCTCTTGAAGTCCTCATAATAGCATTTAAAAGGTAACAGTTCTTACATACCCTCTCTACTGGTAGAAAAACTGAGGTTTCATAAAATCAAATATGTTGATCCTACACCATCTACATATTACATGGAAGAGCTTTAATTTAAACCTGGTCCCATTCAAATAAAAATGCAACTCCTTTGCAAAATAACATACAAATGATCCCTTTATTGATAGACGTGGGGTTTGTGCTACTCTAGTTAAGGTAACTCAAACTGGTAAAGGATGCCTACTATTGAGGATTGGAAGCTTTAACTCTATTGGAAGAATACTTTCCATTGTTTGTCATTTATCTCCTAGTCCACACATTGTTGGCAGAGTTAACTTTCCAGATCTGTGAATACTTAGTTTTATTTTGGTCAAATCTAATACTGAAGTTTATAACAAAGTGTAAACTAGAGTTGATAGTCTAATGCACATAACTCTCTATTAACACTGTGGTACATAACTACAAATTTATCAGTATGTTTTGTTGCTGTATTATCTTGAATGGCATCCTTCTTCCCCCAAAGCAATAATACTTTGATTGCAAACTATTTCCCTTACCAAATATATTTTTTCCCACAGAGAACTGCTACCATGGAAATCTAGGCAATAAATTCATTTCTGTGGCATTGCATATCAAATTTGACAACATAATTTTGACATTTGGTAAAAGTACATCTTTGTCTACTCTTCCTAAGAAGACTTAATAGCATTTTTCTCAAATGTTCCTACAGCACATCCTTTAAGCTGACATCAAAAATGGAGGAGGGTGGATTTGTCTTGGTTTTGGTTTTGTTTCATGTGTTTTAAGAAGTCTTCCCAAAGTTAAAGTCACCTCAAGTCAAATTTTGATTGAAAATTTTGATTTAAAAAAAAACTTTTGCAGCTCCATATGTTTATTCATTATTACCAATTCAGTAATAATGACCAATCCCTCTCTCACAATACCCCTAACCACGCTTACTTCTCACCATAATTCTTCAGCGCCAAACTCCTTTGGAAAGATCACTCTGAACTGGATTCATGAGAAACAAATTGGACTTATTTCATACCAAGAAATTGGAACCACATATAATAAAAAATGCCAAATTATGCTTGGAACTAGGATATGCTTGGTTCCGATTTTTTGTGACAAAACAGTTCCAGATTACAGCTAAATAGTACAATGTGGAATAAATCCTTTCTTATTTTTATATATTACAAATATATCTATCATGGTGTTGTTTGCACAAAAAAATTCTTTATTCTAGAGAAGGGTAATTCAAAATTACCCTTCTCTAAAAGTTAAGATTTTATATAAAAAGTATTTCTTGGACTCTATCAAAAATCACTTATCTATAGAGGCCACAAAAAACTTTTTGTTATACAAAAGTTTCAGAGTTAATTCCAAAGCGCTCAACCCTGGAACTTTCATAGTAAAGCTCCAGTGAACTCTTTTTAAATATCTACTGAACTCATTATTAATACCTTACTATTAACAAAGTAATCTGTTATTTTAGTCTTTACTTAAGAGAGATTACTTCTGTTTTAATCTCATACATAAAGAAAACAGATAAACTTGTTTTTGCATGTCAATGAACAATCAATGCCCCATTTCAAGTAATAATTTTTAAATATCGACAGTGTTATGCAGTATATTGATATATTTAATATATCTGTCCTGATTCATTCTCACTGACAATGTATTCCTTGTCATTAGTTTGAACTTATACAAAAGACTAAATAGAAGTACTATTCTTCAGATAAATAAAATATTGCCAAAATATTGACAGAAAATCTCCTCTGACCCATCCCTGTGATGGAGCAATAAAGGGTACTGCTGTTCATCACATATCTTTCCATTTATCATTCCTTTGATTTCTTCATTATCTTATTTTCTTGATGGATCTCAAAATAAGTTGCAAACTTAATCACTAAACACATAAGCATGCATACACCAATACAACAGTGAATGTTAAGCAGGTAATTAAATGATCAAACTTGGGGGGAGGGTGAAAGAACCCACCAGTGTCAAGTAGAGAGCACAATGAAATGCTTAGAAGTTGGAGACAGACAGTCTGTCCACAGGTCCAAAGAGAGATCATGAGGTTCTGGCCTAGGCAAAGACTGAGTGGGTACAGAGTAGGAGATCAGCAGTAAGATTGACAGCTCTTGATGAGGAGGAAGAGGAGGAGGAAGAAGAAGTGGAGGAGGAAGAGGGGGAATAGACAGGGGCACACAATGCAGAAGTAGGAGGAATTCATAGTAATTGCTGAATTTCTACCTTGAGCTACAGGAAAACTAGAACTGCCAACATTTTTAAGGAAATAACAGTGGAATGGTGAAACATTGGCATACTGACAGGAGAGAGAGGTTGTCAATTGAAAGCTGTATAAAATTTTGTAGTACTTTTAAGACATTGAGGTAAATTATTCTGTAAATAATAGAGAGATCTCAGAGATGCAGATATTGGAGAGTCTCCAGCACTTACATGGTGTAAAGAGCTGCTTGAAGCAGCACATACATTGAAGGGGCAGGTAAGGAAGAGATACTTATAAGGGAAACTGAGAAGAAGCAGTTGGTGAGGAAAGCAGAGAACCAGGAATCTTGGAAGTGAGAGAAGAAGATAATTTGAAGAAGAGAAATTTGTCAACAGTATAAAATGCTGAGGCAACAAGAAAGATGGTGGATACAAAAAAAAATCTATTGGCCTTAGGAAGTTGGAGGTTGATAATGATGTTGGCTCAAAACAGTTTTTCTGGAGCAGGGAAAATGGAAGCCAAAGTTCAGTAGTTTGAAGATAGATTGACAGATGACATCACGGACATGGACATGAAGACTAATGGTTCTAGAAATTTGGTCATGAGAGGAAGAAGAAACGCAAGACACACATATTTAGAGGATAATATAGGATCATGGAAAGGTTTGCTGTAACACAGAGACTCCTTGGCCACGCATAGATGAATGCCTGTACTGTATCATAAAGTTGACATCTAAACTACATCACCCTACACTGGCAAGTTTTACGGCCTGATCTTCCTGATTAGACATGATCTTCTGTAAACAAATGAACCACACACTGAACTCACAGTCTCATGAGACATAAAAACAGGACAGACATCATTTACTGTATCTTGTTGCCTATTTGAAAAATCTAAGCCCAAAGACAGTAAGTAGCTCAAGGTAGCTGGTAGAAGAAGTTAGTGAATAAGCCCACATGGAACCTTTATATAGAAATGTCCAGTAAGTAGAATGCTTTTGTTTTCCAACACAATTGTCTAAGAATTCCAGCCTAAGAATCATCTCAAATGTGTATCCTGATCGATGACTTTCCTCATGGCTCATCTTCATCTGAACAGAACAAAAATCAATCTCTATTTTTCCTCGCAAATGGGAAATGACTGGTAGTTACAAATTTTTAGAGCAGCATACTTTTCCAATTCCTCTGACTTCTCTACTTTGCTCATTTCTGCCCTCGGTAATATAAAATGAGAGTATTTGCATATTGCTAGAGGAGACTCTAGGATTTATCCTGCTTATCAATCAATGTATTACAAAGTTTTCAACTAGCTTGCAAGACCCCACATAGTCAGAGGAGTATTCTGTGCATTCATTTGGATTTCAAGTGATTAAAGGACACAGACCAAACCTTTAACCTTTGCAATTTTCCACTCCTGTTTTACCAGCTCTCTCAACAACATTCCTTTAATTAGCTAAGCATAAAGCCCTTTTGAACCACTTAATGTCAGGCAAATGTAGTTGCTCTATGCAACGGAAAAAGAAGTAATTCAGTTTGGGGGCAACTGATTTATTACATAGAGAGAAAGTTCTTGTTAATTTCCCAAAGTTATCTCTTCTCTTATTTGGAAAGTGCAGAAATTTTCCACTTATTCTCCACTGATATAAAACAGATTGGTCTGAAACCTAGAAAAACCTCGATTTTTGCATTGGCGTTTCTTTTATTTATTTATTTTTCCTGGTAGACCACTATAATCTCTTGGCTGTGCACGCCTAGATTGGACTTGGCTACTGCACTATACTCCACTTGCAAAAATGTTCTTTTCTAGACGTGGCGAGAAAAAGCCTCTACAAGCTGAACTAATACCATCTGCCTCTCCAAAATGCCTTAATTGTATTGGCAAAAAGAGCATTTCTTATTTTTTAAAGTCGACTGTAATAGGATTGTTAGAGCAGCACCGTTAAAAGGATAATGACAGTGTTACCCTCAAATAGATTTTCTTAAAATAATTGCTTTCCCTAGTGTGTGCTGGCAAAGCGCTCATGAAATTCGGTCAGGGTCAGCAGGTTTTGGATGCCGCCCACCAGAAGATTGTCTTTCTGACACAGCTCCTTCTTTTTTTCTTATCCACACTCCCCCCAGTTTTAAGTAGCTGTCGACACTTATTGTGGTATTTGTAGCACCAATCTTCTTTTCTCTTTTTAATGTGGTAAATATGTGGCTTTCTTGTTAGGCCAGTGGTTGCTGCTTCTTGATTTCATTTTGATGGCAAGGTTTTTATTCTGAGATAAGCATGAATTTTGAGGGCATCTCCATCCCAGGAACTGACAAGCTGACCGTGAAGCCACAGATATGCAGACTGCTTCTAACGCTGGGTCAATCTAAGAAGCCAAGGGCCTCATGGAGAGAGAGTGGCAGTCAGTCCCTGCCTGGTGAGGGTGGGATCCAGACTGCTCAGGAGGCACACCCGGCTGTTAATCCAGGGCTGGAGAGCCATGGGATGGGGCCATATGAAGCTGACCTGAGGCAGTGCAGATGAAGCAACAGGGAACTGAAGCCTGTCTGTGAAAGAGGCAGGCACTGGACGGAGAAGGCACCTAACACAAGGAGCAAAAGGTATTTATTTGGCAGAGAGCTGCAGAGAAGCAATTTGGGGGAGAAGCGGAGAGTTTAGAGTCTCAGAGATTAATGTGCTCAGGTGAATGAATCCTGTAATAGCTGCCCTGCACTCTTTATCCGGGCAAGGAGGAAGCTGTTTCAAGAACCGATTTATACGGAAGAAAAATTGGAGTCCGTATTCATCGTTTTATTTTATGATCAACTCAAACTGGAGCTGTCTCTAAACTACCACAGAATATGCTTAGTCTCTGGGTGAACACAGAGACTCCATATCGGCATATGTAAATCAGAGGTGGGAAAGCATTTTCTTAATTTTGTTGATGTTAGATTTCAGTTGAGCTAATGTCATTGGACTGACAGACCACCTTGTCAAACCCACCTTGCATTAGTAAACTAATGGTTTGTATAATGGAATATAAAGTTGTTCTCTCTCTGCCCCGATTAGAATTATGTTCTAAATACAGGATCAAGCCTGTGAGCACTTGGTTTCTCCCCTAAGTGATGCATGAGGACGGATGAAGGCAAATTGAAACACTTTTCTGCTATGTTATCTTTTCAACCCATTTGTTTACAATTTATCAACCACTTACATGGGTTAAAAAGAAAACCCACCATGATTTATTGCTTGGAAAGACGATGCAGAGAGTTTGAGAGAATCACTAATAAATTGATGGAGAAGTGCTTTGTTAATCTTGAGTGCTATTGAAATGCACAACAAGGAGTCTTTGAAATGCACAATAAGGTCACTGGGCCAAGAAGAGGCTAGAACTCCCCATGCCTTACTCCATATCAAACTGAACTGAGGCTGGCATACAAAGACCTGAGTCAAAGATGTTTTTAACCCCCTTAGGGGGACTCCAAAAGGAGTCCTCACTTGTTTCCAGGCAGCAATCTAGATTTGGTTGACAAAATAAAGCAAGAAGTAATGCAGTGTGTCTCCAGCTTTAATGTGCAAACAAATCATGTGGGATCTTGTTTAAAAGAGTCTTAATTCTGCAAGTCTAGAGTGGAGCTTTAAATGCTGCAGCTTTGTGGGTATGCATGTGTGCGTGTGTGCGTGTGTGTGTGTGTGTGTGTGGTACTGGGGATGAACTCAGGGGCTTATACATACTGGTCAAGTGCTCTGCCACTGAGCTATATCCCCAGGTCCCATTTTATTTTGAGATAGGTTCTTCTCAAACTGGCCAGGCTGGTGTTAAACTTGCAATCCTCCTGCTTCAGCTGAGTAGCTGGGATTACAGCTGCACATCACTGTGCTAGGCCACATTTCCTAGTGTCCAGGGATGCTGATGCTTCTGGCCCAAGATATTGCTCCAATCTACAGTATATAGAGAGGAGCACAACCTCTCTTAGTAACCAGCTCTTCCATAGCTGGCTAAGACCATCTCTGAAGGAAGGTAACATTGTTTGTTCAGTATTCGAGATACAAAAATGGGGGCATCCAGGTGGGGTGCTCAGAAGGCAAACAGAGATAAACAGTGGCTTTAGAAAGAGCGGAGACCTCTAAATAAGATTTTGGGAAGCCACACACAGATGAGCCAGTTGATACCTTGAGCATAGACAACTCCGCAGATGGTTAAACTCATAGGTGAGTAGATGAAATATACAGATGAAATCTGAAAATTCTCAATTCAGGGCACATTATCATCATTGGCTCATGTAAAGTCCCATTTTTAAAACAATTTTAAAATAATTTACCTTATTTATTTAAAATAAGTTACCTTATTTATTTTTTCACTTTTCTTACTCCCTCCCAAATTAGCACACCAGCAAATTTCTAATCTGTTTGATATGTATCTTTTTATTTTGGTAAAAGTTCTATACAGTACATCTTATTTTATGTGTGTATTTTTTTTTAAGAGCAGGAAAGGTTTATTGAGAGAGAGCCCCTGGGAGACAAGAGGGGTCCCAAAATTAAGTTGCCTGTATGTGTACTTTGTTAATTGAAATGTAACATACACACAATAAAGTGGAATTACCTTAGTTATAAAGCTTGCTGAATTACACATATGTATTTATCTATGTAATCAGTGCCAGGGTCAACACATAGAATCTTTTTCTGTGGCTTTGTGCACATGTTATTAATTTACATAAGTGACATTGTGAAATAGAGATCATTGTGTTTCTTACCTCATTCCACAGCACAATGTTCTCAAGGTTGATGTATGCCACTGTGTTTACATATTTGCTTCCAACTACTTCATAGCATCCCCTATTGTGTTTCTGTCACATTTCATTTGACAGTTCCCAATGAAGGACATCTGAATTGCTTCCAACTCTCTTTACTGCAAATAATGCTGGAATGAACATCCTCATTTATGTTCTCTTATGGACCCATATGAAATTTTTGTTTTCTTTCTGGCATATATAACTAGGAAACTGATTATTGAGTTGGAGTGTATGTGCATTTATTTTAATCAAGACTTGCTAGACTGCCTTCCAGAATGGCTCCTCCTATCTGCATTTACAAATCTCTATTTTTTTTTTCTGGAGTCAAATGTATGTTTCTTTAGAATATGCTCTGTGTTAAACTGGACTCAAGACAGCCAGGCCTTATGAGAGCTATGTGAAGATTTTGCATATGAATAGAGCTCATCCCTTTACTGAAAAACTCCATGTTGACCACCCCTTATATGTGGGATACTTTTCTAGGCACTGGGAATACAGCTGGGAAGAAGGTAAAATTTCACCCCTAAAGAATTTATTTTCTAGTAATTAAAACCATTAAGTGGTGGGAAACACTTAGGAAAAGAGTACAGACTCTATAGAGTATGGGAGAGAAAGTCAAGGACAGAATTCTAAGGGGTGACAAATGTTGTTCTGAGAGGTGTGAAGAGAACCAGGAGCAAACAATGACATGGGAGCAAAAAGGAAGACAGTCTCAAGGACAGTGCAGTGTCCAGAGGGGCATTAATAGGTGTCTGGTCACCAAGAAGGCTTTGGCACAGTCAGCGGCAGAAGTCAGAATAATAAGACAGTGCACACCCTGTGGTGCTCAGTTTCATGCCCCCTGCCATGATAACGACGTCCCTAGATCAAACCCATCTACCTCTGCTTTTCTGCAAGCAATACACCTTCTTTTTGTCCCTTGGTCTGCATTTTTTTCTAAGAAACTCCTTCCTCCTTTAGTAAGCCAACTTGGCTCTCCCATTTCTCTTGAGGGTATGCTCTAAACTGCAGTGTGAGTACCACTTTGTAATGAAGGATAAAATGTTGCTGATTATTCTGAAGAAAGAACTCTGGTCTTATCCAAGAAGCGGGCCAATGGAAGAGAATTTAAAATTAGTCTGTACAATTCAAGATGATGGAAGCATGGGGAACTGATGGAATTATTTTATCTAGTCTGATGGTTGACAAGATGGCTTCAGCTGTCATATTGTCATGACTTTACCTGGTCTCACTGCCACCCCTCTTCCTTTTTGTCACTGTCTCTGTCTGCCCCATGTGCGCATTTGTACTCTCACAGTTCTTTTCCACTGACCTGGGTATGAACCTCATAACCTCATCCTGAATCATGGTCATTGGAGGACCCCTCTCCTCAACTCCTGTGCAGTGTCCTTACCAGACTGTCACTGCCACTTACAGAAATGTCAGAGCATTTGTCTAATGCTTTGGGGATAGGCTTCATGTGTCAGATTCATAACCCTTCGCAAAGTGGCCACACACCACCCTGTAACTTTTGTTTTATTTTGTTTTAATTTATTTTGCTTCTGAGACAGGGTCTTGCTGTGTAGTGCAAGCTGGTCTTGAATTCAGTGTGTAATGCAGGCTGCTCTTAAACTCATGGTGATCTTCCTGCCTCAGCCTCCCAAATGCTGGGATTACAAGCATGCACCAGCACCCCACCCATCAACCTTGATTTCCCATTTCCTTACAATGTCATCCTCTGGGCCACCACATTGTTCTGCTTGACTCTACCCACAGCAGTGCTCTTCCTGCCCTTTATCCTTGTTCTTGCCCTTTTGCATGTCTGGAAGCCCTCACACACAATCTATAGTCCAGAAAATTCCATATCCTCAATCTCCCACTGCTCTGTGAAAAGAGCAGTTCTCAAATTTGGGACCCCATTATATACTTAAAACTATCAGGAACACAGAGACACTTTATTTAGTGGTTTAACTGTCAACTTTGCCATACAAATTAAATGAAGTAAGTTTCTAAATATTTATTAAATATTCAAGAACTAAGCCTATTACATGTTGTTATGGTTTGGGTCTAGATGTCCCCCAAGAGCCTTATGCAGTCATGGGGGGGGGGCTTTCTACAGTTTGTGATTGAGTGATACACCCACCCTAGGGTGGGTAGCCTGCATACAATATAAGGGACCAAAAGAGCTCTCTCGCTCTCTCTCTCTCTCTCTTTCTCACTCACTCACCCCCTCCTCTTCCCCATCCCAAACCCTCTCCTTCCTCCTTCCTTTCTTTTTCCCTCCCTCCCTCCCTCCCTCCTCACTTGTTGCTTCTACTGTCTTCCGCAGCCATAAACTGTTGCTTCTCTGCAGTGTGCCATCCTGCCTTGGAGTCATGGACTGAAACTTCTACAAAAACTGTGAACTAAATATACCTGTCCTCCTTTAGCTTTGGGTGCTGGGTATTTTGTCTCAACAATGAGAAATAAGGCACATGTTATCACTAAAATATATTTTATGAAAATAAATGTTCCAAAACAAAAAAAGTAGTGACAATAGTGGCAATGTTTTATAATTTTTTTGCAAATTCTTTACTCTCTGGCTTGATGGAAGACAGTTTGAGTCTCACATCTGCTTCTACATTGAATCCTTTGTGATACATTGTTTTGTTTGAAGTATATATAGAAAATTCAGCCACACAGATATTTGTACTAGCTACAGAGTGGACAATAGTAATGGCCTTTTCAGATGACTATGCATGTTCCTTTTTCTTTTTTTTTAATTTTATTTAAAGAGAAAAAAAGCAAAACAAAAAAGGGTAGAATACAGAATTTCAAAAAAAATTAAGAAATCACTACTTGATAAATTACATATTGTCTTCTTAGAAATAGTTGTTCATACTACAAAATTAAGGCATACAAAGTGAACAAACAGTGAGGCTATAAACAGTTCTGTTCAACGATCCAACAAAAACTTGGTAATATGGTTATCAATCCCACACACTTAAACATACATGCAGTTATATCTTTTAGCGCATTTTCTTTTCCTGCTTTTGCTTTTTAAGTACATTATCTGTTTAGTTATATCATGTTTCAGCTTGCTCAGTACCTTACTGATCTGTTTTGTTGTTGTTATTTCCTTTTTAATCAGCTTATATAATTCTGTTGTTTTGTTTTTGAGTTTCTCATCATCCCTGTCACATGGATCAGCTTTGATGGAGTTGGGAGTTTTTGGAGGTATTTTGTTTCCTTGTTTTCTCATGTTCTATTGTTTTATTTTTATTTAATTTTCATTAACGTGGAGGTAGTAATATACAACAAAACAGGATGGAATAAAGCCAATTGAGACAGTATAGTGAAATTGGCACAGAACAACACAGCAGGTCACCAGGACAACAATAATAGGCACCATTGTATATCTTGTTATCTTCAAAATAGTTGTTCTTCTATTAGGTACAGCAAAATCAAAAGAAATACACAACATTATAGAACACCTTAAAATAGAATATTGAATAGAGCAACACCGTTAATCAGGACAAACCAAAACAACAATAAAAATATCTGCCTTCAGAGATAGTAGAAGGAAACTCCCCCCACTTGCTGTACCACATATGGTCACCTACCAAGAGATACCCAGATCCCTGGATCCCAATTGTTAGCAGAGGAAGGGCGGGGGGATATATGGTATGTTTGATTCTAAGTCCGCGCCCCGGGAGGCAGCAGGCTGGTTACTGGTTGGCTCAGCGCCCTAAGTTCCAACATGGCGCAGATCTCAGGAAACGCTGTTACTTCTTGTTTCCCCGCCCTGGGGTGGCTGCGGCTACATGTTCCTTTTTCATATTAGCCAAACTACCACTTCAAAGAAAAGAATTGACATTTTTGTTACCAATTCAAAAATTCTAGCTTTCTAGCCAAAATTCTAGAAATTCTAGCCAAAAGTGATATTTTCAAAAAAAAAAAAATCACAGTTAGATACAGTATGGAATCTAAACCCTTATCAGTAAATTTCTCCTACTTTATTATATTAAACCCCATTGATCTAGTTGTACTTTGAATGGATTTTTTTATTTAGAGAAAAAAAAGCAAAACAGAAAAAAGGGTAGAAATAATACAGAATTTCAAAAAAAAAACAGTAAGAAATCACTAGTCGGGCCGGGGATTTAGCTCAGTGGCTTAAGCACCTGCCTGGCAAGTGCGAGGTCATGAATTCGATCCCCGGTAAAAAAAAAAAAAAAAGAAATCACTAGTCAAAAAAAGTAACAGTAAGAAATCACTAGTTGATAAATTACATATTGTTATCTTAGAAGTAGTTGTTCAAGTTACAAAATTAAATCATAAAAAATGGACAGACTTAAATGGATTTTTTTACCTGTGGATGATTTTATTAGACTAAGCACTAGTTATCTGAAAAATATTGATTCACTAAGTTATGTAGAATCTCCAAATGTTGACACAGTCATCACAGAACATAGATAGATAAATAGATAGATAGAGATAAATTAAAACCCTGTACATTCATATAAATAAAACAATTTCATCAGAAAAGTCAAATATTGAAAAACTGTCAAGCTCTTGGTGATGAGTACAAGTTTTCCCAGAATTCTACTTTTTATTTGAAAGCTAGATTTTTCTAATTGGTAACAAAAATGTCAATTCTTTTCCTTGAAGTGATAGGCTCTCTTTGTTCGTTTCCAAGAAAATGTTTGGCAAATACTCAAGGTTGGACAACTATAGTTTACCCATCAGTCATTATGATAAGTAGAAAATATATACCACCACTTCACTACTTCAAAGATATACTCATTTCTCAACCCAGAACCTGGGAATGTTGCCTTTTATAGCAAAAGATGTTACTAAGTCAAGGGGCTTATCCTGCACAGTTCTCATTCCATCACTCAAAATGTTAAAATGTACACCCTAAAAGTAGAGTCTTGGGCTGGAGATACAACTCAGTGATATAGCCTTGGCCTAGCATAGGTGAGGTCCTGGATTATATCTCCAGAATCACAAAAAAAAGAAAGAAAATAGAGCTGAGCTTAAGAATTAATAATTCATTAAGAATTTATCTTTAAATTTTCCTGTACTTTTGAAAAGTGTCCTAATGTGGAGGGGAAAGTTTTGTATGTCCATAAAAATGTTGGGTTGTTGTTGTTGTTGTTGTTGTTGTTGCTGCTGTTGCCTCATTTCATTTTGCCTACACTGAGGGCAGAAACTCTTGCATTGGGCTGTCATGTTGCGGCTCTGAGTCATTTGTCCAGCCTCATCTCTTGTCCTCCAAACATGGTATAACCTTGATAATCTGCAGACACTGGGCTACTTTCAGGCTTGCCAGTATGCAATGGCCCTTCCTGAATCTGTGCATTTTCTTATATTATTCCCTACTCCAAAATGCTAGTCCTACTCTTCCACTATTTTTGTTCTCCAGGGAAAATTTAATTTAGCCTTCAAATTTTTGGCTCTCATACTTCCTCCCTCAGGAACCTTCCCTCCCTCCCCACAGACTGACTTTGGACCTTTTACTCCTAGAGCTAGATTAAAGAGCAGTTAGGCATCGACCCAGGAGGGCAGCAAACATGAATTGCTAAAACATCAGCAGAATAAGTGAAGCAGAGGACACCATTTAACTCATGTCCCCAGGGGCAGCTCCTTATGTAACAGGTGGCATGTAAATTAATAACAACAGCTAAAGTAAACAGTGTCTCAAATGCACTCATTCCACTTCCTCAGTAGCCTATCCTGAAGATGAAAGGTTACTCTAAAGAACCACAGGCCAATTCTGAAACAGTTGCCTAAAGTCAGAATTGCAATTTGCAAAAACTTTTAGGTCAAATAACATTTGGTAGGGTAGTATTTCCTAAAGATGCATGAGTCGTATTATCAAACGCATCTTAAACATTTTAATATGCCTTCCAAAATCTACCTGGTTTCAAAAATTACAATCCTAAAAAGTTTTGAACTATTCCTATATATTGAGTGCCTATCATGAATCCTTTATTTTAAATAAGAGGTATATGAGTTTGTTTGTTTGTTTGTTTGTTGTAGCAGTGAAAATTGAACCTGGGGCCTTCATACTGAATGACATTCATAGCTCTTTTTTATTTTTGATTTTGAAACAAGGTTTTGCTAATTTACTAAGTTGTCCAGGCTGGGCTTAAACTTGTGATCCTCTTGCCTCAGCCTTTCATAGTGCTGAGATTATAAGAATGCACCACAGTGCTTGACAAGAATACAGGTTTTCAAAATAGAGAATCCTTTTTTCTATACCTAAACTGATTATGTACTGAACACATATTGAGGAATATCATTTTTTTTAAATGTCAAATTATTTATCTTTCTAGGGCACTCGTGTGTTTTTAGCCAGCTCAGTCTTCTGTATTCCTCTTACTTTACTAATTCTATCATAGTGTAAAGGTGCTATAACTTCATTATTTAGGTTTCTATTTCCGCATTTGACTACAAACTCCTTGAAGGCAGAAACTGCCTATCTTTGTCTGCTACAACTTAGCCCAGGGCCTGTCACATAATTAAATGAACACCTCATGGAAAAGGAGGAGGCCTCTGTACATCTAAAAATTCAGATATCCATTGTGAAGTTCCACATATAGCACCTGCAGCCCCCAGGAAAGAGTTCAGTTCCTGCAGTAATTCACTTAATCAACTATTTATACAACAATGAACACCAGCAATTCGCGGCCCTAGGAGTTGAATGTTGGGGGAATGAAGAACAAAACACAGTCTCTGCTGTTCTGGAGTGAATGGTGCAAACTCTACAAACATCCATGAAACACTGGTGAAAGATTAAGCATATGGAGTTCCATGAAACAAAAGCAGGGACCCTCCAGGGTGATGCTGAATTTAAATACAGGATACAAAAGAAACCTGTCTCTACCTTTATTGTACAACAATTGAATGTAGACAGTGGAATTAAAGAACTTGAGGCCCAGATTGCTAAATACAAGCTCACAGGCCATGCAGTATTTGATTGAAAAAAGACATAAACAAAAGTGGAAAGAATTCTGAAAAGTACCCATATACGGTATATTCAAATGTTTTTTCATGGATGAAAACACAGGTTTTGAGTACTAAACCAGACTTACCAGTTACTGCACCCAAGAGACATTCACAATCATAGGCACCATGTATTAAGTCACTTTATATTTATAATCCAATTAATCCTTATACTATCTCTAAGCATTTGGCCCTGGGGCAACCAGAGCCCTGCTCTGGGTCCTTCTCCTACAGCTATGCCCTGCTCACAGGGCAGGAGCCCTAAAAGATGAGCCACCTAAGCCTTATGTACCCCCATTTCTTCTAGCATATTTGCCAGAAGTAGCAAATACAGGATTCTCAGTTAGATCTGAATTTCAGTCAAGCAATGAGTCATATTTTTAGTATCTATCCCATATTTAATACATCTTGGAAGAGTAGATTCTTTGCCATCTTTCATGACTGAACCAAATGCCACACAACACCTTCATTTGCCCCCAACCACCACTGCAAGGTATGATCACCTACTATTGGAACATCACTGTACCTTATCTGCAACTCTTCTACAGGGATTTTCATTTTCTGTCTCCTAGCATGGATCAGCCACTCCCAACCATGCCTCACCTTCTCTACAAACAAAAGCTGTACAACCCAGAGACCTGTATCATAAGAGGGTCCTTCAATCACACATTCCTTCACTAAAGTGTACAAGCTTTGTTGCTGAAACTGTTAGGGCTCAGAAAACAAAGTCCCAAATGTGATACCAGGCATGCTGAGCACTTTGAACTTAAAAAAAAAAAAAAAATGAAAATCTTAGTCACTACCTTAGAAAAAGATATCTCTCTGACCTTCTCTTGTGTCTTGCACCCCACCCCAAGCACGGGGAGGGGCTTTCTCTAAAGCCCCACTATCTGCCTAAAGACTGGAGCCAACAAAAAGGAACACAATGACTTTTATTCTTCTTAGTGAAATATTATTAACTACAACAGTTAAACTAGATTGTCAACTTGATTGGCTTGTGAGTCACCTAGGGGATCAGTAAAGCACATACCTAAGTGTGTCAGTTCTTGGGGCCGTGACCTTAGGAACTATCTCTGATCCTGGCTCCTTACTCCCTGGATCTCTTTACAACTCACTCTGCTTCCTGGCCACCATGAAATGAGTAGCACCACTCTACCATATCTTTCTGTCACGGTATTTCTGCCTTGGATATGGCCAGGCATGGACCCAACTCTCTGAAACAGTAAGCCTGTGTGTGTGTGTGTGTGTGTGTGTGTATGCGTGCTGCTTTAAGTTGTGGGTGTCAGGTATGGTGTTACAGCAGTGAGAAAGCTGACTGATATATTAACCAAGAAAGATTAAGCTCATATGACAGGGGAAAATGTTGAATGTCAAACATTACACCACAAGCCCAGAGGTACTTTGTGTCAGGCATTGTGTGTTTCTCAGGTCTCCTCATTTCCCTAAGTCATGTGATATCCCTCTAAAAGTGCCTACAACCCCATCCCCTAATTTTCCTCTCCCTATAAGAAGGCTATTTAAGCCTCACCCACCTGAATGTTCTTTGAGTTTCACATTTCATGAGGCTCCTATGTACAGTGCACATAATAAACCCATATGACTTTCTCTTGTTAATCTGTCACCAGTTCATTTCAGCAGAATCAATTATCAAAACTTCAGCAGGAAAATTCTGACTCTCCCCACAGATACTAGACATTTATTACATGGGTTCACAACAAGCCTGCATGGGGTCCATGCATGTTAAAACTGTGACCCTCGGCTGTATGACCCACTCTCTCTTGGTGTCACCAGGTCACTGAGGAGCACATGAGAGCCCTTTCCATCCCTACATAGGTCGGCCTTTCAGACAGCATCATAGAAAGGGAGGCCTCTGCTCACATTGCTGCTTACCATCTACCTCTCCTCTCACTCTAAAGGATGAAATCAGCTCTCACTGTGGAACATCCATCCCATAAATATCTGCTCTAAATCTATGTTAAAAATCGACGTATTTCCCAAAGATGTAGCTCAGGGGTACAGCACTTGTGTAATATGCACATGACTTTGTGTTCAATCCTCAGCACTACAGAAAGAAAAGATCAAAATATTTAAGTCAACAAAATGTTTAAGTCTTAAATATTAAGGTATCAAAGTGCTTACAAATAATATGAAAACAAGCCAAGCAGAAAAAAAAAATATTTATAGCTCAGACCATAATCCATGCAATTTATAAGACATACAAATTAGACAAAAGGACAATTATTACTATTGAAATCAATAGTGGTTATTTTTCCTTTACAACAGCAAAAAAAAAAAAAAAAGGAAACTGTGAAGAACTACTTTTTATATCTCCATTGAAATGAGTACTTGTATACCATGTGCCACTACAGGAAGTGCACTCTTGAGTCTTTGGCAAGAAGTTTGTCAGTTTGCACTCATACACAAAGCCTTGAAAACATTCATACTTTCTACCTTAACAATTCCATTTGTAAAAATTTCTCCTAAGAACAATCAGATAACTGCTCAAGATTTTCCACAACTACGCTATTTTTAACAGAAAAAAATGTGCAAAACAAATAAACACCTGACAGTATAGAAACAGACTGAATGAAATTTAGAATATGTTTTTGTCAGCTTTCTGTTACTGTAACAAATACCTTAAGCAACAATGAACTTATAAGGAAAAAAAGTAAATTCTGGCTCACAGTTACAGAGATTTTAGTACAGAACTGGTTGGCATACTGCTTTCACGTCACCTAATGGTGGAACCACATGGTATAAGAGGCAGTTCATGGTGGTTGGGAAACAAACGAAAGAGGAGGAAGGGGTAGAGGTCCCTATATTCCCTTTAAGGACATGCTACTAATGACCTAACTTCCTCCCACTAGACCCCACCTCTTAAAAGTTCCGCCACCTCCCAGTAGTGCCACAGGTACAGACCGAGGTTTCAACACATGAGCTTTAAGATTCACTTATTTAAACTATAGCAATACACACATAAGGACACATCACTGTAGTCCTTGGAATTCAGTTTTTCAAAAGAATGCTGAGTGTTGCTGATAAGAAAATGCTTGTATTAATTGAAATAGTGTAAGTCAGTGGTGGTAAACCTATGGTACATATCCACAGTGGTCTGTTTGCATTGCTGAAAGCTCTAAATGTTTTGTCATCACTGGGCTAAGTTATGTTATGTTAATAATTTCAAATTTAGTAGCTTAGCACAACAAAAATGTGTCTCTTGCACATATTACACATCCCAAGTGAGATCAGATAGCATTGCGTGGGAAGGCTTGCTCCACACCATCAGCTGGCAACCCAAACTCTCAGAGAAATATACAGGAGGCATTCATATTTGTAAGCACAAACGGAGGCAGCCATTAAATACAACAGGGATCTGGTTTGTGAAATGATACAGGGTTCTTATTTTCTTTAAACATTTGTTAGTTTTCTAAATTTTCTACAAAGAACACATTAATTTCTACAACAAAGGGAAAACAAGTCTTCTCTTTCAATATTAACTATGCTATTCTGTATTCTCTTGCCTTTGGAAAACAAACATGTCTTCTTCCTAGCTCAGCAAGTTCCTTCTATGACCATCTGACCTTCACTACACTACAGAGAAGCTCAGCGGCATTAAGTCACCTCATGCGGGCACAACTCCATCCATAAAATGGGAATAGTACTTGCTCTTCTATCCATAAGAGAGTAAATGAAAATTAATCATTAAATGTTCATATAAAGACATTAGCAGGGAGTGCTCACACAGCCATTGTGATCTTTTTCTCAGAACTGGAAATTAAATTGTGTCACTGTACATATGAGATTAGATAACATCTTACTGCCATTTAGCCAAAAGAAATGACCAATTCAGCTGACCAATCCCTAAGGAAATATGAACCTTTCCAAATAGTTCAGACTTAGGAAAAATACGTCAGAATATTCATCCTCAAGTGTGCACATTTTATTCTTAGTTACCAGGTTTATTTGGTATCTCTAAATCTCCCATGGCCAACATGGAACCTAGGACTTTCCTTTCTCCAAATCCTCATTGTTCACAAATCTATGGCCCACACTACTAGCCCTGAATCATTGAGCACTTTGTTTCAAAAACCAATTTTCAGGGTCAGAGCTTATTTCTCAAAGCAGGCAAGAACACCAACCACTCCTCTTTTGGTACTATCTTGCTATCTGGCTCAGCTCTGATTGATAAACACTTTCCAATTTTACTTGAACACTTCAGGAAATAACATAAGCTATGAGTGTGATCGTGGTCCCTCAAAACATACCTAATACAAATGTGTTTGTACTCACACTGGCCACTCAAATGCTATCCACCAGCAGACAAAACTCGACTAACAAGACCTACAGTTTAGTACTGGAGTGGAACAGTGCTGGACTCTGAAAAGCCAAATCAAGGTCCCATTGCTTAAAAAGAAAAATATAGGCTGTAGCTATTCAAAGACAAAAAATTGCATTTTCAAAACTTGTCAGTCTATCCACCATCTTCCAGTGAAGAGGGAAAAGAAAATGCTACTGAAAGAAATCCCAGTGCATCAGGGACAGATGGAATGCTTGTATTTGGAGTCCTTCTTTAAATTTTTTAATATGCCCCACTAGTCAAAGTTCTCTGTTGATGTGAGGAGCAATTAATTAGTGGCAACATCACAACTGCAACATCGTTTAACTAACTGCTGATATGCCATGGATGGGGAAGGAAAACGGAGGAGGGTGGGGGGCAAATTATCACAAAACATGAAACTGTATTTAATGGTTTCTTGAAGTGTTGCTTTGCCTAGAAAAAACTAAGAATGACTCATGGCTAGTAAGTGTCCCAATGCCATGTGTATCGCACAAGCACAATGCTCCCCTCATCCATTAGGCCTCCAGCTAGAAGGGAAGTGGTGAAGAAAAACACTAATGTGCAACACCTTCTGAACCCCATAAGGAAAGGGACACAGCATGGTGAAGCCTTGCTGGGAGACCCACAGACACAGCACGCAGTTTTATTAGTGCATTCACATTGACCTCAGACTGCACAAAATCATGTATTTTTGACACAAAAACTACAATCCTACATTTCAAATAATGACTGAGCCCCTTTGACTTCTTTGCTGTAAGCACCAGATTTAATCATATCGTTTGGCTCTGTGATTTATGGATATCATAAATCACATTGTGTTTTTAGTCAAGTTGTGTCTGTCACTGTACTAAGAGAGCAGAATCACTGGAGTATTAGGAAAAGATAAAAACAAAACTGTTTATAAAGAGATTTTGGAGTAAATGGCTTACTGAGAGCTGAAGGAAATGATCCTACCACCACGACACTTTCCCCATTCCCTGTTTGCTGGGGCAAGGGAGGCAGTTGTTGCCAGTCATCCTCCACCATCCTCGGATCCCCTTTCACCAAACAAACACCCACACCATCCATCACCTCCTCCTGGATGGGGACACAGATAGCATCACTCAGAAAATCAACACGACTCTGGTTTTGCCCAGCATGAACAATGACTGCCCAAAGGTCAGAAGGCGAATGGTGAAAAAGAAAGGCTGATTGACGTCCTAACTGCCTTCTTGACAATATATGCATGGCTTCTCTTCGTGGAAAGGAAATCCCAAATTCACTAAGTAAGTTACTGCAGCGGTACATACTTTGAGTTGACTCAATGGCCCAGGCCTCTCCACCAGACCATGTTGCTTCCTCTTTCTCATCTACATTACAGCAATACCCACTTTGCACTAATAATCCACATCACATCAATGGCTTACTTCGGAATGTCCGTGCCTGTTAGCTTTATCCCAAAGTGTAACAATCCGGATAAGTTGTGCTTGTTATATTCATTTGTTCAGGCTCTCATAACAAAACACCTCAGGCTGGGTGGCCTGAACAACAGATACTCATCCTCCCACGGTTCTGGAAGCTCCAAGTTCAAGATCAAGGCCGCTGGTTTCTCCTGAGGCCTGTCTCTGAGGTTTGCAGATGGCCACTTTCTCCCTGTCTCTGTGTGGTCTTCCCTCTGTGTGTCTGTGTGTCAATTTCCTCTTCTCACAAGGACTCCAGTCAGACTGGACTGATGCCCAACCATATGACCTCATTTTACCTTTACTCCTTAAAGGCTCCATCCCCAAATATAGCTGCATTCTGAGGTACTAGGCTTCAACATATGATTTGGGGGGCAGATAAGACACAATTCAGCCCATAACACTTGTTTTCCCTAGAATCACCAAAGTCTATTTACATAAAATGAGCACAAACATACACTTTACATTTCTCCACAATTTTCTCAGAAAGTCCAACTCACATTATGATGTCAAGAGCTGGAGAGAAAAGGACTCAGTTTCTTGTGACTCAAAACTGTCTCTCTAGTGCCAAGTGCAGTGGCTCATTCCTGAAATCTCAAATACTGAGGAGGTTGAAGCAGGAGGAGCATGAGTTTGAAGCCAGTTTGAAGCCAGCCAGTGAGAGCCTATCTTAAAAGTGTATACAGAAGGGCTGGGGATATAACTCAGCAGCACAGAGCCTGCCTGGAAAGCACAAGGTCCTGAGTTTGATTCTCAGTGCCCTGAAAAAAATTGTAAAAAGGACTGAGGGAGTGTCTTAGTGGAAAAGCACTTGCTTAGCACACACAAGCCCTTGGGCTCAATCCTCAGTACAAGAAAATAAAAGTCCCTCTGGAGGAAACCAGTGTTTTCCAGTAAATGCTTGTGGCAGTGGGAGGAAGCCTCAGGTCCTGCTCTCTCTGGCTGCCGCATCGCCTTCCTGAGTCTCAATGTGGCCTCTGTCCTCATTGCCATTCTAGCTGAAGTCCAAGGCCAGGGTGCTTTCTGGATAAGATCACCACCTGGTCATAACTCCTACTGCTCTCCTGGGCCCTGCAGGTACCCCTAGGAGGCCCTGCCGCTCCCTACTGAGGCCCAGTACTAGCAGCTGCCTTCCACCTTTCCTTGCTGACTCCAGCGAGCTCACCATATCTCTCACTGAAATTCTCTCAAATTTCCTTTTTCTGTTGCCATAAAAAAAAAAAACCCAGGATGGGTAAAAGAGAGTAAAGATTTATTTGACTCTTAGTTCTAGAGTCCAAGGAGTTTAAGAACATGGTGCCTCCATCCACTTAGCTTGTGGTAAATGCCTTCATGCTGCATCATAACATGGCAAGATGGGACCAACGTATTCCTCACATCTGTTTCTCTTCTTAAAAAGCCTCTAATGCCATCATGGGGCCACCTTGATAACCTCATCTAACCCCAATCGCCTCCCAAAGCTGCCATCTCTAAGAACCATCAACATGAGGTTGGGGATTAAGTTTCTAACACATGAGCTTTGGGGAACACATTCAAACTATCCCAAGCTCAGGTGTTGGGAATGGTCTCTCCAGTTCCAAACATGGAGCCGTTGTCCAGCCTCTCTGGTCAACTTCCCTCGGCTTATCCAGGATGTGCTCAGTACCTTCCCCACCTAAACACAGTCCATTCCCCAAGAGATCTGACCTCAGAAAATGAAACAAGAGCACCCTCTTCCCTTTCTCTCTGCTCAGCTCTTCTTCTCCAAACTTAAGGGTTTTCTATTTCCAGCAGTACAGAAAATTTCCTCATGTCAAGTTTGTTCTTCTCCACATGGTGATTTAAAATAACAACACTCTCTATGCTCAGACTTTTTTGTTTTGAGACAAGCTCTTGAGAATAGTCCAAGTTGCCCCTGAACTTGCTATATAGTCCAAACTGACCTCGAATTTGCGATCCTCCCGCATCAGCCTCCTGAGTGCTGGGATGCAGGCAAGCACCACCACACCAGGCTTATGCTCAGACTTCTAAGGTCTACCCCTCATCGTGATGGAGGTTTTTTGGAATCTAGAGCATGCTTTTCTTTCTCAGAGAAGCGTGGGTCTGCAGATACTCGTTTTGCACAAAGTAATTCTCATATGAAATCCAAAGCGAAGCACAGACTTTGTTCAGGGTGGCCTGTCCCCACTTCTTCCCCTGAATTGTTGGATTTAGTGCTGGACCCCCTGACATCAAGGTATACGAATGTCCTGGAAGGTCAAGAACATGGTACCTGTTGTACTAGCAACTGTGAAACAAATATTCTGATACATCACCAGAATAAGCCTTATTTGTTCGGGGAATTTAATTTATCTGGTTAGCATTGTTTTCCTGAGTAGATAAACAATTGGAGAGAATCATCAAATGCATTTATTGGCATGGGGGCTTTATCTGGTCCCTACATAAAAACCTTTGGCAGCCAAGGACCTAAGGCAGCAACAATCATAGCAAAATTCCCAGAAAAGTGACCACCATCTTTCCTGATCTCTTCTATCATGTTTGAGACCAGTGAGGGATGTGGAAACTAACAGAAGAAAATATTCACAAAACTTCCAGAACAAGAGGGTCAGATTGGCAAGCTCAGAAAGCCAGTACAATGGAGGCAATATAAATGGAGTTTCAGAGAGAAAATAGAGTCACATTGCTTGCCTTCTTATCTGGGCTCCCACACAAACATCGTAATCCCACCAAACTGCCAAATCTCTCTCTCTGTCTGTTTCTTGATCTATGTATAAAAGAACCAACAAAAGGGTGGTGGTGTGAAGCTCACAGGATTAATCCACACAAAACACTATACCCACACTTGACATATAGTAGACTCTCAGTAAATGTGAGCCCATTACTATTCCTTTCAGGTTGTGAGAAGGTGCTAACATGAATATTAATATCTAAAATCTATTGACTGCCTATGATACACCAGGCAATGATACAGATACTTTGATACACAACAGGTGCTAAAAACTATTGTAACAATATTGTATAGCCTTGTTTGCATCTCTTCCTATGTTCATCAGGCCCCAGCTTCCACTACTAAAAACCTGACTTGGTTCACTTGGCATTTCCCCATGGCCTCCGCACACAGGCCTTAATCCACAGACCACGGGGAGATACTGTAAGCCCAAGGCAAGGAGATTTAGATTTGCAATGGAGGGAATCCTGGCAGAATAAAAGATTAGCTCCAAGAAAGCATGGCAGATGAACATGACAAGATTTTGTTGAGAGGAAAGAATGGCCTACAGGAGCTTTTCAAGGATTGCTATTCTCTGTTAAAAGTGAGGGGTGGGCTGGTAGAAGAGCTAAAAGTGTTTTTGCTTTTGTCACCCAGAATTGATTTTGCTATTCTAGATTTCTTCTGGCTCCACATGAATTTTAAGATTGTTTTTTCTAGTTCTGTGAGGTGTGCTGTTGGTATTTTGATTGGGGTTGCATCAAATCTGTATAGGAGTTTTGGAAGTATGGCCATTTTCACTAGATTTGATCTGCCTACCCAAGAACAGAGAATTATCTTTCATTTTTCAATATCCTCTTGAATTTCTTTTTTCAGAGCAGTGTAGACTTCAGTGTATAGGTCTTTCATTCCCTTTGTTAGATTGATTCCTAAGTATTTCCTTTTTCTTGATGTTATTGTGAAAGGTATTATTTCCCTAAGTTCTGTCTCTGTGAGTATGTTATTTGTGTACAGGAATGCTAAGGATTTTTGAATGTTGACTTTATATCTTGTTACACTGCCAAATTTGGTTACTAATTCTGGGAGTCTTTCAATGAAACTTTTGGGGTATTCTATGTAGAGTATCATGTCATCCATAAATGATAATTTAATTTCTTTCTTTCATTTCCAGATTTCTGTCTCTTGTCTAATTGCTCTGGCTAATGTTTCCAGAACTATGCTGAACAGGAGTGGTGGTAGTGGGCATCCTTGTCTTGTTTCTGATTTTATAGTGAAAGTTTTCAGTTTTTGACCATTTAGTACAATGTTGGCTGTTGGTTTGTTGTACATGGCTTTTACCAGATAGAGATAAAGACCTTGTATTCCAATTTTCTGTAGAGCTTTTATTATGAATGGTTGTTGGGCTTTATCAAATGGTTTTTCTGCATTTATTGAGATGATCATATGATTGTTATCTTTGGTTCTGTTAATGTGGTGTATGACATTTATTGACCTGCATGTGTTGAACTATCCCTGCTTCCCTGGGATGAATCCTAGTTGGAGATGGTGTATAATCCTCTTGATGACTTGCTGCCTTCTTTTTGCCAGTATCTTACTGAGGATTTGCATCTATCCTCAGAGAAAGTGTTTTGTTTTATTTCCATGGTACTTGGGCCTCATGCAGGCTAGGTGAGTACTCTACCACTGAGCCATGTCCCTACTCTTAAGGCCCAACTTTTAAAAGTGTAGCCATTTCCTGTGCATATACTACTGTCACAGAATTTTCTTAAGAAACTACAGAAAACACTTGAATTGCTTTTCACAAAGCTTCTTGGTGATCATTTTTCTAATGTGACTCTAAAGTGAGACACAACCTCACAGGGATACAGCTCTATCCAGGTTATACATGCATTCTTTTGTTTGATCCTCACAGCAACCCCAGGAGTCAGGTACACTACTGTTATTGTTACTCATTTGAAAAGAAAACTGAAATTTAAAAGGCTAACTTGGCCACAGTCACACAAAAAATACCAGATCTAAATGCGAATCTCCACAGTTTGACCTCAGCCTGTCCACTGACCACTGAGTTATATCAAGCAATAAACCCCTCTCAGCCTACCTCCTGATAATTCATGCCTCCTAGTTCTCCTGAGATTGCTGCTTAAGACAATGAATGCCAAGTTTTCTCCCAATAAATAAAAATGTTTAGATTCACTAAAAACAACAGTATGGGTACTTATGTGCGTAACTTTTAATTTAATTGAACATTCACACTGTTTAAAATTCGAAAGATATAAATAGCATATATTGCAAAGTCCTCACCTAATCTTGTCCCTCCAACCATCTGGTCCTCCTTCCCAGAGGCAAACAGTCTTATCAGGTTCTATTGTATATTTTCAGATAAAAATGTTACAAGCAAGTGTGTTTTTTTCTATTTCTAAAAAAAAATGTCAGCACAAAAGACTAAGGGTCTTGCACTTTGATTGTTTCCACTTACCAATGTATCTGGAAATCACTCCTTATTGATATAAAATAAGCATCCTCTTCATTCTTTACAGTTAAAATTATCCATTAAGACTCTAGCAGTGTTTCTTTAATAAAGTCCTCTGTTGGGCAATTAGACTAAATTGTGTCATTGTAAATAATGTGATGGTGAATATCCTTGTGAATGATGTAATTTTGCACCTGCTCATCTATCCATGATATAAATTCCTACAAACAGAATTGCCAGGTCAAAGGCCAAGTGCATATGTATCTTTAAATAGATCCTCCCAAACTGCCCTACATAGATTATTTTTAACAAAGTACACTCCCACCCACAGTGCGTAAGATTGCTGATTTTCCCACACCATCTTCAATACAGAAGATTATTAAACTTTTTGGTCTTTTCCCATATGATAGATAAAGATGGAAAATCCATTTTTTCTCTTGCCTCAGGGTGCTTGATTTTATACTATATCTTGCTGTCCATAAGCCCCTTTATTCTTTCACTTAAACAGTTCAAGACATTTAACACATTTAGCACTTGGTCCTGGGTAGCATTTGCCTTATAAGCAAAGAAACTTCCTCCATCATTCTATGTGGCTTAAGATTCCTTCAGATGCTGGACTTGAGTAACTGCTAATATCTTAATTGTGGAATAAAAGAATCATTAGTAGTGGTTTTGAAGAACATAAAAAAACAAAATTCCTGTCCCAATTCTCTGTCTACCCTTCACCCCATCTAGCTTTAAGTTGAGACTGATTAAAAGAATCAGAGTCAGACAGATGGAGATCAAAATATCCGCTTTATTTCTGAGTAAAGAGGATTGGCATCCAAGGCTTAGACCTGGAAACAGATGGGTTTTCTAGTATGTGTCCCACTACAAAAGAAATTCATTATTAAACCACAACCCAGTCTTAGCAGGACTGGGCAGGTGGGTGCACCTTAGAGGCAGTGGCCACTTCGTGCAGGGTCTAGGGACACAGAGGCTTCCTGAGGTCAGCCTTGCCAGAGAAAGTACTGAAGGTCCTGGCCAAGGGTTCACCTAGCCAGAACAGCTACCAGGGAGCACAGAGCAAGGGGCCAGCCAGGTGGCAAGGCCAGGAGTGTTCCCCACACACCCTTCACTTCGGAGGTCAGGAAGTTCTCATCACTGTATGCAAAGATAAAAGAGAGGGGGATACTAACAGTCTACTAATTGTTTAACCCTGAGTGACAAAGTTATAAAGAAAATGGCATCTTCCTGGAAAGAATCAAAATTTTAAATGTGAGAATAAAGAATATATTCATTCACTCAATGAAGAGGTGATTGAGGATTTGCTTTGTGACAGGCTCTGGACTAAGGTCGGATTCTACAAAGACACCGAACTCAGAACTTGTCTTCTGTAGAACCGACATTGTAGAAGAGAGATAACTACATAAATTAACCACCCTTCCACAAACTCTAATTGAAGTATGACAACAGGGAACCAGAAAGGCTTAGCAGTAAGGACTCTTGATCAGTACCAGGGATGGTGATCAGGCAGTGAACACCCTTGTAGGTAGTATTATTTTGCAGAGCGGGATATGAGCTGGGCAGGAGGGGAAGGTCAGAGCTGAAGACCAGCAATTGTGAAAGTAGAAACTGAACCCTAGTGGTGCTGGGCTTGGAAGATACTACTGTGTGGACAGAGACCTACATGGGAAGGGAGGGAGGACACTGGAATGGAAGATGACGCCGAGAAGCCAGGCAAGGGGGAAGCTCTCAAGGTTTGTCAACAAAATTGACATGGTCAAATTTTCTATAAAATCTATCATTTTTGGCAGCAAATAGGGAAATGGGTTGGAGGAGGGGAGGGAATTGTGATTTAAGGCAGAAGGGCCTAACAGTCAAGAGTGAACATGCTGATCCAAGAGGAAGAGGTTAAAGGACTAAACTGGCACAGAAACAATGAAAAATGAAGACTTTCAACACACACAAGTAAAATGGTCAAGACACAGTGACTAAGCAGCCACAGAGGTGGATGGATTAGAAGTAGTCAAGGACAAACAGATGCTCTGTTTGAATGGTGGGGCCATAAGCTAGACCCAAGCAAAAGAGAAGAAAATGTTGGGAGAAAATAAAATGAATTTAGTTTGGAGTATGTTCTGTTAAAGTTGCCTGAAAGATGCGCAGTAGAATAAAGTATTAATTTTCTGTTACTGTAATGAATATCAACTTACTAAGAGGAAAGGTTTATTTTGGCTCATATTCTGGAGGTTTCAGTCCACGGTATGTTGGTCCTGTGGCGAGGCAATATATATCACGGCAGGAAGCACATGGTGGAGCAAGCTTCTCACTTCATGGCAACTAGGAAGCAGAGAAACAGATTATAGTCCCACGATCCCTTTCAAGGCCAAACATTCAGCAACCCAAACTTTCCACTAAACCTGACCTCATAAGGTTTCTACCACCTTTCCATAGCACCAAGCTAAGGACCAACCCTTTAACACAAGGATCCTTGAAAGACATTCTAGATTCACATTCTAGCAGATGCATCTAGCAGGTTTGTGGAACTCGGGGGCTCAAGAGAGAAGTCTGGCATGTAGACAAATTCAATCATTACTGGTATAGAACAGAAGGGGAAGCTGTGAGATATTATCAAAGCAGTCTGCTGAGAAAGCAATGGCACAGTTTAGAAAAAGGGGACAGTGCAGGGGACCCACAGAGAGAACAAATATCCAGAACAAGGAGTAAGTCAACAGGAAGAACAGGAGGATAAGAAGTTTGAGCCCAGCCTCAGAAACTTAGTGACTTAGTGAGATATTGTCTCAAAATTTAAATTAAAAAAAAATTTAAAGGTGCTGGAGATATAGCTCAGTGTGAATACCCTGAGATCAACCCCCAGTAATAAGGGTGGGTCAGTAGAGGAAACTCGAAGGAAAACGTATCAGTTAACCACAGAAGGAGCAGAAGTCTTCCTTTACTTTGTGTGTGGCCATGGCTACTCTGCTCTTTTACAATGTTAGGCAGATTTCTCAGTCATGGTGATCCTATAACATTCTTCCTCTAAGACTGCATGGAAAACTGGATGAGCAGGAGAAATGAGGACAGTCACTCAGACCCACACCATCTGCTCCTGCCAACCACACCACCACTTTCCATGCTCACCTCTCTTTAGACATCAGATCTCAGCACGAGCTAACTCACAGGCCAGGAATACCTTCACTCCTTTCCATAGAATTTCTATTGATTTCATCAAAACCATGCCATTTGAGAAGTTTTCCTTTGTTCTCTGACTGTGAATCTAACACATGGCTCCCATCCAGTGTCCTTTGGCTATGGACTTGACCCATATTAATCTTTTTTTTTCCCCATAGCCACTTTATTTGTCATAATTATTCAAAGACATAAGCATATTTTTCTAGATAACCAATGCTCTGCCTCTAAACATTATTATTTAATTCTTTCAGTTGACCAGTATTTATTGAGCATTTACTTGTTACATACCAGACACTGTGCTACATGTCTGATTTTAAGTAAATGAAAATAAATAAAGAGAAAGCATTCATTGCATGGTCCAATAAACAAGCAGGACCCTCTTTTAGGGGTTAGAAAGTTGATATCCAAACTCCTCCCACTGCCTTTTTCCTTAGATCTTGCAAAAGTAGATTATCCTCTGCCTTCCTAATAGTGAGGACTCAGCAGAATCTGAAATATTCATGTCAAGTCAGGAACATCATTGTGGGTATCTTGCTTTAAATGAGGATCTTTACTTTTCCATGTCAATGGCGCTTCTGCAAACATGGCAGACATTTCTAAAAGCAGCCACACTTTCTGGAAGAAATGTTCCAAGCACCAACTCTACCAAGGACGAGAAGGGCAGGGGTCTTCTGTGTTCCCAGGGAAAGTACTTTTCAACAGGAAGCAGAGTGGCAATGGTAAGAATAACCTGATTTTCCAGAAAAAGCTAAAAGCACCAAGATGGAGCTGACACATGTGTGCACTGAACTCACCAGCAGACCTAAAAGGGTTCTGGCTTAAGAGACTTACACTGGAAGGAAGTAAGAAGAGATAGGGCCACATGACCCAGTGCCAAGCTTCATCTTCTGAGTTATCTCGAAGATAATGAAACCTTGAGATTATGATCACTTCGAGAAATAAATTGATAAAATAATATTTTCCTTTTTCTAAGAGAAAAACCATAGACACCTGTGAAAAGTTAGGGAGGAGGGAATGTTCAATCACCCCTGGTTACAGCTAAAAAGCAACTATCTCTAACATTTGTATTTCTCTTTTCAGGCTTTTAAACAGGCCATTTTTAGAGAACTTACCTTAATAAAAAATACCATACATTAAACATAAAAGTTCCTATCTTGTTCCTTTACTAGTGAATATCATAATACAAATATTTTTTCAGTAAGCACCCTTTGTGGAAAATGTCTCTAATGTCCTCTTCTCTCCCCCATCCATCCCCCATCCTTCCCAGATGTCCCCACATCTGCTGATTCTCTGCTGTAACTCCCACTTCTCTGTCTCCCTCCAGTCAGGGGTTGGAGCTCACATCATCCTTTGCTGTGAAAGCAAGAGCTTGAAAGAGCAGAAAAGTGGCAGATACTTTACAAGTGCCAGAGGCTGTGAAATGTTTAGGATTCATGAAAGGATTAAGGGATGAAAACACCCTTATTTCTATAAAGAGGATTTGTAGTCCAAGGAAACAGTGTAGAAATAGAAGGTTTGGATATTGGGACAGGAAAAAATAACAAAAGAGGAGTTGTGGATAGAAAAAAGAAATATTCAGTAAAGGGGATAATGATGTGTAGTGTCCTGTGACTAGTGAGGAGTCTATTCTCTCCTCCAATCATAGACAAAAAGTGGCAACTGCCCCTTGTAGACTGAATTGGACTCACCCCCTCTTAAGGCCATAATATGAGCACAGAAGTCTATAATGCACCCTGCCTTGAAGACTCACAAGATCTCATCTTTTCCATTTCCAGAAGACTTTTGGGGTCAAACCCTCCAAAGACAGTAAGGGAACCTTTCATGCAGTTTACATTACTAATGTGCTGATCCCTCCTAGAATTACCAGTTCCAGGGAGGGAACGTACATCCTCTTTGTGTGATGTCTCACTTTCATGTACCTCAAAGAAGAAAAGTATTTTCAGAAATGCTGAAGGTAATTCCCTTACACAAAACATCTCAGAGCAATACCCACTAAAATGTCCATCCACATGTTTCCTGAACTCTGGGGCCCCCACTGTCTGCACACTGGAATTGTGTGCCCAGAGAGCATGATTGCATCCATTTGGGGAACGGACTATTCAGAAATTCGTAAAATATGCCCAGACAATGCTAATTTGAATCATACTAAAGTTTAGGAACCATTGTTTTAATGTCATGTCCTAAAACCTTATTTTTCCTTATAGGTGATCTGTAGCCACTGCCCAAGACAGACATTTCTACAACTGTAATCTGGTTTGCTCCAGAAAACTATCTAGAATATATCTGCAATAAGGGAGCATGCATTAAGGACAATGCAAGCAAAATATATGAACTGCAGAACCATAACTCAAGAAAACACTAAATGTGTCTATTCAGAAACCTAAGCAGGTGAGCTGAGCTGACTGAATTAGTGACCACAGACCTGGTAAGTGAAGTTTTATGGCCTCTCTGTGCATATATGTTCATCTATATATCCATACACTTAGGAGCTCATAGCCTACAAGTGAAGTCTCCAAACAAGAATATGTTCCTATTTCTTCTCTGCTCTTTAACTAAATTGAGAGTTTAAGCAACTCAAGAACAGGGATCATGTCTTCAGTTTGTCACTGTGTGGAATCTTAAAGAGAAATGTGTTCTCAGTAAGTGTGTAACGCACCCATTGCTGCTGAGTCTCCCAGAGCTGGCTAATGGGCCAAGAAGCAACCACAGCTCTTAAATGACAAGGCACTTCTTATCAAAGTGGTGCCTGGGGTCCTTCTTGGGGATGGCAAGGAAGATCTCTTCCCAATTAAAATGTTCCAGATGAGGACCGTGACCTGTTCCCCAGAGACAGCATTGACTGTTTGAGAACTAAAAGCAGTGCCTTCTCCTCACAGCTTCCCACTCAACTGCCCTTTAAGTGGGAAAACAATTATTTTCATCGTTCCCAGCAGGAAGCTGCCCAGGGCCCGAACAGCTTCTCCAAGCATCCTTGAGAGACCTGGATCAGGGAGCAAGCCCGTCCTCAGAGCTCCCAACTGATGCAATCCAAGCACATTCCCCAGGAGACAGGCTCCTCACTGCTTAGTTCAAGAAAATAAATTAAAAGTTTAGGAGAACAGCCCTAAACACCATGTACTCTGACTTCAGAGGCAAAAGGAAGATGCTGCCTAAGGTGGGTCAGCTCAGCATCCAGCCAAGGCAGAGTCTGCGCACGCAGGATCCCACCACTTGGGGAAACGTGCAATCTGTGGGAAGCTCTGCCAAAAGCACATACGGCAAAGCAAAGCACTCTTGTCCTCTGATTTGTCTTTTCTGTTTTATGTTTCCCAACCTTCTTTAAAAGCCTTTTATCCTGTTATATCTGAATTCTTCATAGAGACTCTCCAATGATGTGTTTAATTAACAGAGCACAGAAACCAATCATAGTTGTATTTTACCTCCTTGTGCTACAGGAGGGGGTCCTCAAAAACATTAAAAAGAAATCACTTAAAGGCTGGTAGTGCAGGCCTGTAATCCCAGGTTTTCTGGGAGGCTGAGACAAAAGGATCCAAGTTTGAGCCCAGCCTTGGCAATTTAGTGATTTAGTAAGATGTTATCTCAAAATAAGAAAATAATTTAAAATGGCCCGGGAATGTAACTCAGTGAAAAGGCCCTGAGTTCAAATCTCAGTGCTGTAAAAAAAATTTTTTTAATGTTAAAAATACTTAGAATTAATATTTAACCCACGCAAACTCACTGTGATCTTAAATAAAATTTACCATTTGACACATTTGAGGAGATAGATCTGCTGGGAGGGAAAAGGGGGATTAAAAATATGAAACAAGTGGTGCTTCTTCCAGAAGAAGCATAAAGGTGCTGGTGTAGTGGCACAAACTGTACCTGTGGCCCCTCTGTGGGAAGATCATTCTGAGAACAGCATTTGGTAGAAAGAAGGAACCCTCTGACCATTTCTCTTCCTGTGTCCTCTCCTCTGTTTTCTATATCTTTCCTTACAGAGGCATTAGTGACCATCTGTCCTCTGAAGGCTCTCAATTTCCATGAGGCCCTGGTCTTAGTGCTCCTCATTGTCTGGTTCATAGTAACTCAGTCTCAAGTGCTGGACTCCTTGGGTTCTGTCTTCGGCCCTTTCCTCAGAGGCTTCCTCCTGGGTGCCCTCATACGCTCCCACCACCGCAACATCTGTCTGGAAGGAGATGGTTTCCAGATTTGTCTCTAGTTCTGACCTACATCCCCTTGTTTCCTGGACATACAATGGACCTCATAGAGATTCCTCAAACTCAACATGTACAACACAAAATGCATCCTCCTGGTTCCTAAATCCACCATCCATTCTTTATCACGCAACCAGCACTATCGTCTACCCTCCAGCCAAGCAATGAATTAGAGTCCATCCTCAACCCCTCTGTTCACTCCCTACATCCAATCTGTCAACATGTGTCTCAATTAGTAACTGAGTTTGGCAGCTAGTTAGAAATGACAGTAAGTCCAGTAATAATAATGTGTGTTTTTCCTCACATAGTGTGAGGTTCAGAGGAGATGTCTAAGGTTGGTCCGCTCAGTCCACACTGTCATCAGCCCCTGGGACTTCTGTCTTGCTTCTCTTACCATACTTTTCACAAGGCCCCTCTCCTTTATAGGACATCATGGTTGCAAGTGGCTGTCCCCAGGACCCAGGCAGAATGGCAAAGAGAGAAGAGGCATCTAAGGCTCCTCTAGCTGAACCAGCCCCTTTCCAAGAACACAGCTCATCCTTCAGCTCATATCTTATTAGTTACCCCTTGAAGGGAAGGAAGTCCCCAAAACAGACTTTTAGGAGGGCCCTTCATTCTTCCCAGTAATATAGGGAGTTCATTCATGAAGACAGAAATGGCTACCAGTAAGGCAAGACAGAAACCAGGACCATTTGCTCTACTTTCTTAATATCTTTAAAACTCAACCTCCTGACACACTCAACTCAGACCCTCTTCTTTTCTCCTCAGGATTAGTTTAATCATCTCCTCATCAGACCCCTTGTCCACCCTCTCTGCCCCTCACAGCCCTTCCTCACACTGCTGCCATCATTATTTTCTTAAATATGGACATAATCTTGTTGATCCTGCTCGACTCATTCAGGGATTCCCCTTTAGCCTTTAAGAAAAAAAAGACCTAAACTGTATGGCATGGCTTTAAGCCCTTCCCAATTCAGAAAAATGAGGAATGATGAGACCCTTCTGCATCCAGAACATCTCAGCTCTCTCCAGCTGTCCCGCCCTTACAGGTATGCTCTCTGTCTGTGAGGCAGACACTATCAGATATAGCCAACAATTAAAGATCCGAGGAAGTGCCCCCTGTTCACAAAGTAAAAAATAGCAAAATATGTTCTTTGTTACACAGGTATAAATATCACTCAAAATCACAAGCCTGCCTCCCCTATCTCTTGAAATATTCTGAGGATACATATTATGAGAGATTAGACTATGTCACCCAAAAATATGCCAGATTATTGAGCTGGAGGCAGAGAAAAGAAGATGAAGGAAAGCTCTCTCCCCTCCATCTTTCTGCCTGAAACTCCAAGGTGTCCTGTACTTCCTTCTCCTAGACTGCTGAAGACCACTCTGGATAAGCCTGGAGATGAGACCAGAGAAATCTATATTAACTTTATAAATAGCCTTTAGCTGTCATTTGCCTGTCACAGGTTGCCGCCCAAGAGACCCTAAGTCCTTTGTATTGTCTCATTGCTTCTGTAAAAAGGTACTGTTCTTTACTGAAAATGCTACCTTAGCTAGAATTCAAAGCCAACCCTTGGAGAACCACTCATTCACTGGGCATCTGTGATATATATGTGAAATATATATGCTGGTAAATTCTGGTCTCTTTTCTCTTAATAATCTGCCTTTTTGTTGCAGGGGTCCATCCCAACTAAGAATTTAGAAGAGCTGTGCAAAAAATTATTTTTCTTCCCCTCACTGTCAAGGGAAAGAGATGTGGGGAACTTTTATCCATCACTTCCTCCATAGTCCATTTAATCATGGGAGTCCAGACTTCCACACATCTAACAGGAGAAGGGGAAATACAACTTCTCACTTGAGGAGTCCACCTTGTCAGCAGAGACCCCCTACGCAGATGAAAGCAGATGAAAGAAAAAGTGTAGAATGATGAAAGGCAAGGTGAGTAATGATGAAAGACAAGCTGTATCCTAGATACATATAATCTTCTGCAAAATATATTCACAGCCTAGATTCAATCTGAGACGTTGGGCTGTGGACAAGAACAGAGAGAATCAAGAAAAAGCAAGAAGCTGGCTGAAGATAGAGGTGATGGTGCTTTTCCTAGTTTTCTCAGAACTGAGCTGCTTCCTTAAAAATACCAGGGAAAAAACACAGTCAGAGTTACCACTGGGGAGACAAGGGTGAATATAACATGAGGTGATGTGTTTATAATGCCCTCAGCACAGATCCTATGGTTATTTGGAGACCCCTGTAGAAAATGGGGCCTGGAGTCTTTTTTGCCATCTGTCGACTAACTCCTCCCTAGGAGCTTTCGGCCCTTGTTCATGGCAGTTCAGTGTTGTCCCTTTACTGTAAATAAATGCTACTGGCAGGGAGCTGGCCTGTCACCCCACCTGTTCCTAACACTTGACTGCTTTTTTCAGCACACACGTCACCAGCAGTGAGATGGGTAAATGAGTCAAGCATCCTGGAGAGAGAAATATAATAATCACCAAAGCTGTCCAATGAAAGGAACTGCTAAGAACATACATCAGCTGTCTGCCGATTTATGTTACTGTATTTCTGTCGGAACATTCTTTTTAGAAAGGTTGGGGGAGGGGACCTGAAACCTTTTGGGGGATCTTGGTCTTTCAGTGACACTTCCTCTTGACTAGTTACTGTTTCTCTACTCCATACTCTTAAAAGAAAAAAATTCCACACTTTAAGTACAAATGATCAAAGAGAAATAGAAGAAAGGTCAGAAAAATGTCAAAATTATCCATTGCAACCAAAGCAATTTTTTTTGATACAGGGATTGGATAAATTATGGAGAGAAAATGAAATCAGGGTTTGGAGAAAAGGGAGGTTGAGACACCAGAAACTCAAAACACCTTAACCTTCCTTGACATGGATTTCAGTAGTCTTCTGGGTACCCAAAAGTTGGCCATGAAGTATAGAATACTGTAGTACAGTCAGGGATAAGGGCCACCGTCAACACACAGCCTATTAGAGCCCATGGAAGGTGGGCTCAGTTCGAGACTTACCCACCCCTTTCTACCATTACTTAGGTCCAGTAAGAGCTGAGGTTGACCAACTCCAATTGTCCAAATGTACTGGCCATGTTGCTGGCTTCCCCACCCTTCTTTTCTTCACCTCTAGTTCTTCAACATTCATCAACAAATAACATAGCAAGGAAGTGCTGCATCTTTAGAGAACAGGGATGTGAGGGCTACTGTACTAGATGGGAGAAATGATTTCTTTCCTCACTCATCTCTAGATTTGGGCTAAGACTCCTATAACAAAAAAAAAACAGATTAATTAGAGAAAAAGCATACAAATTTATTTAATATAAGTTTTATGTGACACAGGAGATTTTTTTAAAAATGAAGATCAAAAAAACAAGGAATTCTGTGTCTTTTTTATGATTAGGTTTGATGAAGCCATGCATAGTCAAGGAGGATAGGGATACATCCTAATGATAATAAATGGTGAGGGGCAAGTTAACAAGGTCTAGTTGTTTAAACCCTTTACTGGATGCTTTTATGATAAGAAATAAGGAGACTTTTTTCTGAATATAGCATGAGCATCTCTCAAATGAGGATCTTTGACCTGCTTCAGGGGGAGGTGAGAAAAAAATCCTCCTAGGTTTTATAAACTGCTTCAAGGAATAAGAACAGGAGGTGAAAGTGATCTTCCTGCTCTTGCTGTTTTCTCAGATTCCAAGTTTTCATAGTTTGGGGTAGTATACCCTGAACCCCAAGATTATCTAGCACAAAATTGGCTCATATGCTACCTATCCCTTTAATTATAACAATACTTCTATCCTACGAAGATAACTATTTCACTATCACTTGCTTGGAGCCTTGTTGCTAGGTAGTAAGGATTTATATCACTCTTCATAATCTTTGGACATGCCAAAGTCATCAATGAAACTGTAATTCTAAAAATTTGGACTAGCAGCACAGCCATCAGTGCCCCTATTAATTACGTGCACATCTAACAATTTTGGAACATGACCAGGTATAAATCAATGAAACACACTAGATCTTGAATTTTCTTTTCTTCTGCAAGCCATTCCTTCCTGCCTAAAGAGGAAGCTTTCTTTCAAGTGAAGTTCTCAAGGTATTCCACATGCATGAGGAAAAAAATACAAAAGCCAAGAGAAAAGTTACACAAAAAGCTTTCTTAAAGTATTTCTTAACTTGGAAGTTTCCTTTTGTCTTTCATACACTCAGGAAAGGTGAAGCAAACAGAAGCTACAACACCAGGACCCTGGCTGTGTCTGTCCTGCAGTCAGGCACCTAGGGGAAGCTGCCATCTCTGGATTCCCAGCTCAAAGGTGGCAGGTTAGTGGATGGTGAGACACAGTGCAGGAAAGGAACAGCTCCATGAGTTCTTGGTTATACCGGGTCCCTTTAACAAAGGAGATTTTACTAAGATGTGTATTTCACATACATATGAGACACCCAATGAATGAAAAGTTCTCAAAGAAGTGGCTTTGAATTGATCTTATCTGGCACCTTCAACAGGGAATAGGACATTTTTAGAGAAGTGACAAGACAAAGGAAAAGGCAACTTGGGTAAAGGCAAATAAAAAGCAGCTAGAGGTTAGTAAAGCCTGTTAATGTAGATTTCTCAGATATCACCCTGTAGCCAATAGGGGCCACAGTGACCTTCAATAGTTAACATTTGTTCCCTGGGAGGAGGGGTGCAGGACATCTTTTAGTTTCTGGCAACTAGAGGGAGGACAGGGTGCTTTCCTCCTTCCTCTTCATCTTCTCAATTATCTCCAGCTCAACAATCTTGCATATTCTGGTCTTCCATAGCAGTGACTGGAAGCAGAAGAAATGACTTGAATAATAATTTTCTTCTTCCAATTTGCTTACTCAGTTTCAGACAAATGATTATTCTCTTGATTTCCCCATGTCTCCCAGTAAGATGAGGGCCTACTCACTTAAGTATCTACCTGTGGTTTTTAGTCACTATTTTACAGGAAAGCACGCGTAGGTGAAGGACACATGAGGAATGATGCTATCCATGAATTTTCCTTGATTTTCTAATGAAACTGTGGGAAGCAAGATACATCACCATCAGTAAAGAAGGTACTACCCCACTCCAAAATTTTCACACATCAATTTGTTTTCTGGTATAGGTTGCACAAACATCCCCAGAGAATCATTTATTAATACTTCATTCACCACAGAGGATACAAACAAAGTAGGCAAAAGTTGCCTTGTCTGATGTAACTTCTTTTAGGGTTGAACCATGCACTGATGCAAAACTCCAGAGAGTCTCAGGGCTAAAACACCAAGGACAGCCAAATGAGAGAAGAAATTTCCTCTTGCCACCAAATCCCTGGGTATTTCTTTCACCTACTTGCCACACTTATGTCAGAAAATCAAGGTGGTGGAAATGTGGGACATTTTCCAGCCAGGCCTAGAACACTGGGAATAAAAGGATAGTTGCAGGATATAATTCCAAGACCATCTTTGAAGCATTTGCTCCTGCAGCTGCACCTAGGCCTTGCATCCTTCCATCTATCTGAGGCACATTCTTTGAGTGGGGACCACAGGGGATGATGAAAGAACAGCCAGGCACCACATTCAATGACATTAATTCAAGCTTGCTGGAAACTGCTGAGGTCGTCTGCTTATTTGCACCATCCAAAGAGAAGCCTTAGAGGCATTTATATCCCTCTCACATGGCTACAGGAAGTTATATAAAGACTTCTGAGATGACTGGACACCCATTACGGTGCTACCAATGTTTTCCACGAAAAATATTCACCCCCTCATCAGTTACAGTCATTCTGATGAAAAACTGAGGTGTAGAGAAACATCACTGCTGTATAAAAGTTCACTGGTTCCTTGATGGCTGCAGCCTTCCCCATCAGAAAGAACAGTAGAAACCATTCATATCGAGTATTGTTTTTACTCAGCTAAGTCTTAGGAGACTTGCTTGAAACTAACATTGACTCTTAGCATGGAAAGTTCCAGACATCAGGTTTGTTTTCAAAAGAAACCAGATCTACAGGCTAAGTAATGAAGTGTTGGGCCACAAAATATATCACCTCCCAGGAAAACCCCTTAAACTCAGGCAAAATTGTTTCTCTAGTCACCTGGTCTTTTCCCAGAACTTGCTACAGCCAAACATTTCTAACCAACAGCCCCACAGGAATGGCTCTTGGACCAGTTCTTGGTCTACTGCTGACAAACATCCAAGTGGAAAGAAAAGAGAAACGTATAAACTATGCAGCAGCCAGATGAATAACGAGGTTTTTGTTGTTGCTGTTGTGTCTATATATTAACAGACATACTATGTATCTCTTTTGTTTTTCTTTTAGAAGTGAATTCCAAGATTTATCACTATGGCTGTTTTACTTGATGAGTCACAAAGATTCATTTGTGGAGAAAAAAAGTCTAGTTCGGATTGATTATTTTTAAAACTGGTTTTCTAAATGCAAGTGATAATGACCAAAGAGTTAAAAAACAAAAAGGAAATTCATTTCCAAGTGATCTCATCATTCACCTTGAATACACATCACTTAATTCCATGCCTTTCAACAGGACCACACATCTGGTAACATTCCTACATCCCTCTATTGATCACCACCGCCATCCCATTAGTAGGAAATGGGGGAGCCAGGATGTCTCGCTTTAATTTTTAAATCATAAATGGCTTGTGGTGAGCGTGAAATGGAGGCCCATTTAGGAAAGGAAGAGTCCCCATAGGTAGCAATTAGGAAAAGGACAAAAAAGAAAGAAAAAAGGTTGTGCCTGATGATTCTTATCCTATTATGCTGTGAAGGGTGCGCCCTCAGCACGTGCAGACACACATGCATGCACACATACACACAATGGCATGTTCCTCACATAAACACACTATTAGGAAGAGGCTTCCTTTTGATGAGTCCTGGAGGCCAAGCGTTCTGCTCTTCCTCTACGTCTCCCAAGACACATGAAAAGGCCCTGCCAAGCACCCTGCCTGTGGTGGATTAACTAATGGGCAACTTCTAACACCCAGCTGAACTCAATCAGTGTGGTTCTGGGTGTGGAAGACTCAACTGAGGACTGTTGCCAACAGCTTAAAAAGAGCGCTGGCAGGAAAGATGATGCATGCTGTTGATTCTCCTAGAGAAGCGTGTCACACTGGCTTTCTTGATATAAACTTCAGTCTTCATCACTGTCGCTGAGGATGACTACAGTTCTCTTTGGGGGAGCTCTGGTCCTTACCTTGAGCATCACTCCCTGGCTCCAATTCAGATTTCTCAGCCTGCTGGCACAGATCCTTCATCCCATTGGTGCAGACTTTCTAGCTCCCACCACTGACTTTGGGCCTTCCCAGTGCAGACCTTTGATACGGACGTGCATGAGACATTGTTGTGTGCTCTAAGCCTCCAGCTGACTCATGGAAGACATTGCCATGGGTTCTAGGTCTTCAGCTGGACTCATTAAGAACACTGCCATGGGATCCAAGCTTTCAGCTAGATCTTTGGATCTCTACCATGTGGACAGATCTCTCATACTCTTTTGCATTTGACTCTTTGGGTGAATATTATAAAATAATTCTATAAATTATGTGTTTGTATAAATTTTTGCCTTTATAAACCCTGACTACAATACTGCTCAATGATGCCCTTCTGTTACATAGCACCTGGCCTCCAGAGCAGGCTCAATCTGGAGAAGTATCGGTCAGAGGGAGTTACTGAGAAACACAACTATTTTGCACTTTTCAAAAATACAGATATGAGAAAAACAGCATGCTGCGAAGTTTTGTGACACAAATCAGAGCTAGAAAAACCATGAAGGAAATAAGCAGAATCACAGGGCAAGGGACACAGAGCAGAATGAGTCATCTCAGCTTTCTGCTAAATACAGGAACCCTACAAAAGCTTCTGCTGGGTGGTTTCCTCCTTGATTCAGCCTCAGATTTCTGTGACTCGCCCCTTCCCTTTTATTTTTCCCTATGCATCACATTTGTCCGAGATTCTTGTTGGTCTTTAAATAATGTTATTGTGTTATACAGGACATAGGGTTTTTAAATGCCAGCATCCCCCACATAGCCTACAGGATGAGATAACACACAGTTTTCTGACTGCATTCCTATGGCACTGAACTCAGTTTGTCAGCTATTCAAAAATGTGTGAATGCGGATACTTTCATAACCCTAGGAGTGGGGTGTGGTGGGGTGGGGAGGCAGAATTAAGTTAATAAAATTTTAACTTTGGTTTCCTCTAGTATATTCCCTTTAAACTTGTAACCCATATCATCCCTGTAGCAATAGAAAGGGGTGATAGCTCCCCTCCCCCATCATAAGGGTAATAGCCAACACTCATTACTGGGGTTCCAAGGTGCCATGCATCCTTCTAGAGATTCTTTTTAGGTTCTTATTGTCCTGAACAAAGAACTGGACAGGAAATTAAGTAGCCAGAATGTACATTTATTAAAAGTAGGGAAAGAAATATGCTTTGCAAGTGAGCACAGGCCAATTAAAAGTAGGAAAAGTACACTCTGCAGAATGTAGAGTGAGTCACTGAAAGAGCTTACAACAGCAACAGGATTAATGACTGACAACTTTTATATCCCCCATTCCTGAGGCTGACATCAGATCCAGGTTGTCCTATCAAAAACCTGCTTGACCTTACACCAGAAGAACTGAAGGTAGCATTTTCTGATTGATCCCAGGTACAGGGCTTAGGAACGATCTTCTGTGCATGCATCCTGTATTTCTGTGCTTAACAGGTCACACCCACTTGCCCAATGAGTTTGCTATGCCCTAATCTCCTGCCTCACTATTATGAGACCAGTTAACATGAGAAAAGCAAAGCTAATTTATTAAACCAAAGTTGTATGTGACATGGAGCCCTTTAGAAATGTGAACCAAAGACTCAGGGGAAACTTTCTAGTTCATGCTTAGGTTCCATGAAGCACAGGCAACAGTGTGGGAATGTGATTAGACAGAAAGCCATGGTCTCATGGTGATGGACTGAGGATAATCAGGCAAAGCCTGTCTGTGAAGATTCTTCTCTACCTCTCTGTATATCAAGATATTAGTAAAAACCCTAAGAACCTACTTCCAGGCAAGGTAGGTCAGAGCATCTCTATGGCCACACCAAAGCAGAAAGATAGGGGAAGGCCAGACAGCCCTACTTGCTTCTGCAGCCATCCCAATCTCCTTCAGATCAGAGCACTTGGGAAGCACTTTTCCAGCCCTGACACCTTAGCCTAAGAGAATGTTCTAAACAATCAGAAAAGCTGAGAAGCGTTAGTCTGTAACATGAAAAAATCAAGAACTATCAAGAATAAAACTATCAAGAATAAAAATCAAGAATTTTTATTTTTCTGAATTAAATTTGTTCTGCCTTGGGTGCCTACCTGCCTAGTTGATGGAAAGTTCAGTTTCAATCATGACTGGGGCCTCTTTCCCAGCTCAGGGGCATTGTGAGGGTGATATGGTTCCAGAATGTAGAGAAGCAAGGGGAAGGAAAATAAGGTGCCAGGAGGTGAATCTGTGGGCACCACCGTCATGGCCAGTGTGCCTTCTGCTCCTGCTGCTGCTGATCATTGGTTGCTTGGCAAAAGCTAGATCTTTATCTCTATAGTTACTGTCAGGTTCACCCACAGGACACTGATCTGTACTCTAAGCAACCCACCAGTCTTTAGGAGGCACTAAGCATAAAAGAGGCTGCCAGGGAGGAAAAAATTTACTTCTGTCCACCTAGGTTCCTTAACTGGGGATGTGCAAAGTAAACTAGCAAAAGCTAAATTAGCCTGGAGATGTAGGAAGAGAAGTATAGCCCAAAGAAGCAGTTAGAATTGATGGCCTATATACCATCCAAAAAGGAATGGGAAGGGACATAGGGGCCTGTCTGGAAGAAAAAGCAATTTCTAAGAGGGGGAGGAAGAGAAAGGGTACTTATAAAAATGGTAAAAGACCTTTTGGAAAGATAAATGGACCATCAGGAGATAACTGTACAAGATTTTGTGACAATATCTGTTTGGGTGTGATGTTGATTTCTAATCTCTACAGAGAGATTAGAATTGCTTCAAGGGTGGAAATTCATGTCAATTGAGTTCTCTGAGGAGGCTCTGCTTTTAGATAGGTAAGCACGCACTGTGTTTTATTCTAGACCCCATCAGAGCCCCTCTCTGCTTGGAAACCTTAAATTTAGTCACTCCTCTTACTTAGTTCTGAGGAATCTCTCATTCCCTACCCACCAACACGATGTCAATTCAACTTCTCCATTGCAAACCTTTTTTTTTTCATACCCTTGCTCTCCTGGACCCCTAGTTTAATCCTACTCAAAGTGTCTTTAACACAATTCATTCACTGACCTGGTTTTCTTTGTACCAACAAATTGTTCTTTGTTCTTGAAACACAAAGGCTTGCTTTCTCAGGATGCGGGTAGGTAATAGTATAACAGAGAGAACAAAAATAAATAAAATTTAAATAAATTAAATTTAAAAATAAAATTAAAATAATAAAATTAATAAATTAAATAAATTTTCTCTCAAACATGTTAATGGAATGACTAAAAAAAAATGAAGGCTCTAGTTTGGGTATAGGAGTTTTTCTATTACAATATTTTTGTTTTTTACATGCCTGCAAATACCATCATATTGTTTAGACTGCCTGTAAAATTATTTCAAATTCATGACATTCTGCCAAAAGCACCTTATTTTCAAGTGTTGTATCCCTTGAACAAGTTGCAAACCACTGATATTGTATGCATGAAACACTTTGTGCCCTGCTAGGCATAGGGTAGGTCTAGAATCTAGCTTGTTGATTCTAAATAATATCATGAGAGTCCAAAGAGAGAAGGAAAAATGAGGGGAAAATGTGTTTTAGCCAAGAAAAAGATGTAATCATAGACCCCTGTGCTGCAGTTGGAGGACTAATCAGAGGACATGATTGCCAGGTAAAATTCAAGATGCCCTGTAAAACTTGAATTCCAGAGAAACAACAATGCTTTTAGTATAAGCATGTGCATAACATGTGATATGTGAAAATTTTTTTCTATTGTGTTTATCTGATCAGATTTAACTGGGCATCATATACTTTTACTTGCTAAATCTGTCCACCCTAATGACAAAGCCCTTTTACAGCAACAGTTTAAGGAACATGGGAAACTGAGTCTGGCAGGACTCAGGAGGCCACATAATGTAGTAAGTCATGCAAACAGCACTGCTGGCTTCCAGGCCTGGCTTCTCTCAGAGGCAGGTCAGCACTGGAGCTGTCCTGCTAGGAAAAGATGCTGGCTGTGCCCCAGTACCAGGCACAAGACATCCTATAGGATGAGGGGCTTTTGGAAAGCTAAATGGATACTTAGGAGGGGCCAACTTCCTCTTCAATTTGCAATGCAAGGCCCATTCCTGGGCCCCTGATCTTATTTCTTCACTCTCTCTAAGAGGACATGTTTTCAGGCTCGCAGTTTCTTTACAGCACCATCTCTAACCAGATCTTGCCTTTATGTGGAACCACACTTTTAAATTCTACTTGGGTATCTCATTATTATTTTTCTTTCTTGCTTTTTAATTTTTTTCCCCTCTCATCATTTTTGTAAATGCTTAAAACAAAACTCACAACTCTGTCTCCAAACCAGCTGCTCTTCTGGTCTCTAATGACCCAAACCCTGATAGCACCTTCAACATCACTTTCTGACTTCCTTTTTCTGGAAATTACCATCTGCGTATAGCCCTTCTCAGTGCAGCCACATTTACCTGGGCTAATTTTCAAGTCTCAAATCACAAACATCCTCCAATGCAGGCAATCTGGGCTTTTCCTCTCCAAATCTGTCTGATTGTCAATGCTGTTGAAAAACTTTCCATGGCCTGCACCTTCCTGCTGGGCTAAATCTAGTCATCTTTTCCTGCTTTTCATAACCCTCTATTATAAAGACCTACTCGGCCTAGAAACTTCTGTTTCTACTGTTTCCCCACACACACACAGACACACATTCCCTGATCAATAGCACAGCCCCTGACCTCCTGTCTCAGGAATCAAGCCTTACCCTTCCCACCTCCACTTCTTCCCTCCTTGACAATGTGACTGCCTCTGGCTGCCTAAATCCTGTCCAGGGGTTAGAGAGAAGAGCAATTTCCTTTTCCAACGCACATTTCCTCATCTAATCCAGCCCACTGGGATATCTTTATGCAGTCTTTGCCTTACCACTAAGTATTGAAAGGATAAAATGATGACACTTTGTTGATAAACTAAAGTCCTAGTTTTCCTCTCTTTAAACAATATTCTCAGCATTTGCATGAAGAAGGTTTCCTGGCTGTGTCCCCAGCTTCCCCTCAGCCTCCAACATCTCCCAGCACCTAAATCCTCACACCTAGTAAAAGACACACTAAGCAAAGGGATTCAGATTTATTCACCCTTCCCTTCAGAATGAAAGCAGTAAAAAAAAAAAAAAAAATATTCATTAAGGCAAAACTATTTCCTAACTGTTAATTTAACACATAGAAAATGTTTGTGGTTCTTCCCGGTTTTAGCAAAACTTAAAAAAAAAAAAAGGTGATTCTTTTTGTAAATGTTTTGCACTGGTAAATGTTAACAGCCAAACCCTTCGAGGAATTCTCACTCTCTTGCCTTTTGTAAGTCTCATATGCTGGTTCATTCAGTGTCGCCTAATCAATATCCTGGCTTTTCACAACCCACAGGCAGCTCTGCTTGTCCAGTGGTTTCCATCAGTACATAAAACTGATGCATAGGGGCAGGATAACATGCTCCAGCAAATCCCCATCAGATGCAGGCCTTAAAGCTCATGGTGAATATGCTGCACTTAGGATTGGCCTAAATCCAATCACCATAAAAAGCAAAGTTTAGCAAATACACAAACTAGTGACATAGTCTTTATTATCATTACCAAGTATTATGTACTTCCAATAACTATATGAGGTGTGATCAAAACATGCAATGAGTGTTTAAATTAAATTTTATTACAGTAAAAATGCACTGCCATTAACCCCCCTCAAAATACTCCCCCTCTCTTGGAACACATTCATCCTATCATTCTTCCCAAGGTCCCCTTTCATGTCATTACAAGATATGATCAAAAATATGTGAATGGTGCCATCTAAAAGAAAGACAGGCTCCTAAAAACATCACAGTGTATCCTCATCCACCTAATGCACTGAATGTGACACCATGTGACTTCTGGCTCTTCCCCTAAGCCAAAATGACTATGAGAGATAAACATTTCAATCAATTCAGTATATCAAAGCAATCACAACATTGTAACGGAAGACATTCATGAAAGAGGATTTCTAGACCTGTTTCAGAGGGTGGCAAGAATGATGAGATTAAGTGTTAGAAGTGAGGGGGAATATTCTGAGTGGGATTAATGGACAATGTGTCTTTTACTGTAACACAACTTTAGAAATTCAAATGCTCCCCATATTTTTTTATCATACCTTATTATGGCCTTTGTCTAGCTGTACCCGCAAAGCCTCATGCAATCATAGGTAGGGCTTTTCAGAGGTGTGAGGATCTAGGATGAATGATGCTGGGATTAAGTGTGTGATGCTGGGATTAAAAGTGTGTGATCACTAAATTAGTATATTGACTGGTTTGGCATAGTTCTGAGTGTGTATAATGGAAGGGCCCACACTGGACAGATTATAAAAGACAGAAAGAAGGCTGCTGTCATCACTTGATACCTGCTGCTTCTTTGCTACTTTGCTGCTTTGCTGCCTTCTGCCTGCCATGAACTGTTTCTCCTCAGCAATGCCCCTCTGGCACCACCCTGCCTTAGAGCCAGCCAACTATGAACTGAAACCTCTACAGACTGTAAACTACAATCAACTTTTCCTCCTTTAACTTTGGGTGTTAGATATTTTGTTTCAACAGTCAAAAAAGTAGCTAAGAAACCATGTATGTGCTATACTTCCTTAAGGCTGACAGCAGAGTAGGTTTGTTTACACCAACATCACCCAGACCCATGAGTAATGCTCTATGCTATGATGTCATGAGGGCAAACCTTTGAAAGAAGCTCCAGGATCCTCCCAGGGAAGAGAAAGGCGAAATCCAGGAGTGGCTCTCGGGACAAGGACACCACAGGGGCTAAGCCAAAAGACACAAGCCAGAAGAACCCCAGGGACTCTCAGAAACACAAGCTCCTGGGGGCTGAGTTCAGACAGCGTGTTTGACCTCAACTGTACCCATAAGCTGGCAAGGCCTCAAAATAATCATGTTGCAAATAGATTTCCACCACATTTATCACATTTTGCGACAATCCACAGTCCACACAACAGTTCTGTCCCTGAGCTTCAGGGACATTAAGGAGAGTCATGCATCTTCATGTTCTCAGTACAGGGAACATAGCTCATAGTAGGTGCCTGGTCAATATTGGCCTTTAAACAGATAAAACGCCAAGAGGAATCTCATCATCCAGTCTCCCAACTCTAAAATAAGATTATTATGGAACTTCAGCATTAGAAATAAAAATCAGTAATATGACTCCTATGCAAACCATGAATCCTGAGGTGACTAGGGCCCAGGAAGTGCCTCTCGCCAGGTGCTGCTGGCAAACTGCCTCTGTTTCTCTACTCCTCACAAAATCAGCATGATTTTTGAGCTCAATAAAATAGGCTGTTTGAACATGAATTAGTCAGCAAATACAGAGGGGTTAAAAAGAAAAATTATTTTCCTTTTCATGTCCTTGAAGGCATGTTCATTAACTCTTGAAGATGGAAGATTTAAGGAACAGACACACTTCTAGTTTTATAGTTTTATTTTTTGGTTTGTTTGTTTGTTTGTTTGTTTTGGTACCAGGGATTGAACTTAAGACCTCACACTTGCCAGGCAGGTGCCTGTGCCACTGAGTTAAACCCCCAGCCCCAGATACACTTCTAGATGTGTCTACCTTTAGCTGTGGAGTGACTGTCCAGCACTGCTTCAGCCAGGAGGAGGAGCAGAGATATATTTAAAATGAGGAGTTGGGGCTGGGGATATGGCTCCTGGCAGAGCAATTGCCCAGCAAATGCAAGGTCCTGAGTTCTATTCCCATGGAGCACCACAAGACATTTTTTTAAAAGATGCATTGCTGTTTGAGGTAGTTCCTACCTGAAATCCCAGCCCTCTCGAGGCTGAGGTTAAGGCAGGAGGATCATAAGTACAAAACTAGCCTGGCAGGCTACATAGCAAGTTCAAGGTCAGCCTGGCCTACACAGCAGACCCTGCCTCCAAAACAACAAAATAAATAAATAAAATGAGGGTCTGCAAAGAACTAAAGGGAGAGCTGCCATCTAGAGCCCTCCTACAGAAAGGTCACATGGAAGTAAATAAAGCCACCAATTAAAATCTGCTGCCTAAACTCTACAAAAGCAAAGTAGGAAGGAGAAAGAGCAGAGAGGCCAGAGAGGTCACTTCTGCCCTTGAAAGGTCAGTCAACTGCTCTGAATTAGGAACCCCTGAGTCACTAATCCAACACAAAAGCCATAATGTGATATGAAACCTTTCCAGCTGACAGAGTTCAGAACAATTTTAGCATCCCTGCTGCACCCCATCCCCTGTGATTTATGGTCATGCTGGAGCCAGAGCCTCACCAGTTAAACCACATTTAAACCAGTCGCCATGAGGACGCTGTGCACCAGGAAGGGGAGGAAGCAGTGAATTGAAGAGGTGCATGCATTCAGGATCCAAGATCCAAGTTGTCTTCTCTCCACCTGTTCTTCCAGAGTCATTTTTTCAACTGCTGTACCAGAGGTCCACACTATAGAGCACTGTAACCCTTGGCTGCTGCTGCAATGGATGGGCAGGAACGGAACAAACCCCCAGACCCAGGTAGACAACGTTCCCAGCACAGGTCCAAGGGCTCCCAGGTTCCTACTTGGCTCTTTTTAGGAATTGGAGAGAACAGTTTCTAAAGCAAGAGAAACAAGGACTGTCCATTACAATGTTTAAAGAATGTCAAAACACCCATTTGGCATTGCAGCTTCAGTTCCTAGTCTTAGCACTTGAGAAAAAATTATACTGAATTTCCAGATATAAAATTATGTGACTTCTGACTCTGAAATGACCTGATGATACTTGTACCTGGGATCTGTGTGGTACAGCAAATGGCAAATCTGCCCATCACAGTTACACAAAAAGATTCAAAGTAAATAATAGCTGGAATGAGACAGAGACAGGACAAAAAAAGCAACTGCAGGTCTCAGTGAGTCTGGCTTAATACCAGTGTGATATAAAAGCACAATCACTTGCCTCTACTTACTGAATATAGTTGGTTCTCCATACGCATTGGCTTCTTATCCATGAGCCCAACCTGGGATAGAGAATATACTGGGCGGGGGGTACATCTGTACTAAACATGTACAGAGAGGGAGGAAGTCTCTCTCAGGGAAATTCTTCCAGGTAGCCTCAGCCGGAACCACCTATAAAGGGACAGGAGAGTTGATCTATATGCAGAAACACTAAGAAGCTTCATGGAGAGGGCAAATGGAATTGTCTCTTCGGACACTGACATCTAGCTCCTTTATGAAGATTCTCTGACAATGGAACAGGATGAAAGACACACTATCCCCAGCCTGCACTGCTGTCAGCCTCCTGGGAATGGAAAGGTGAATGAAAAATCAGGTCAAGTGAAAGCTCTGTCTTCAAGCAGGGTGTGGCCTAATGTGGGAAAAGACAGGCTTGTGATCTCCACCCACCCATTCACCCTAACCCAGATTTCAGCAGAGTGGAATGAGAGCAATGAGAGCCATCCAGGTTCCTTGTTCATGGGACCCCTACAGCAAACAGAATGTCAGCCACAGCACCAGGCCAACTGTGCCGGCTCTCCTGTGGGTAGCAGCAGTGTGTTTCCACCTTCCCCACAGTCACTTAAAGACTCCAGTGGACATCCATTTGGTCCTAACTCCTTCAAGCAGAAGGACAGCCCAGCACGAAGAGTTCCAGCTGTAGAACCAGTGGAGGAGTCAAAGAGCCATCACAGTTCCTGTTACCAGGATGACATGTTGTGCCACTCAGACTGGGATGGTGCAGAATTATTCAGTAGTACACTTTAGCCGATGAGTCAAATTAGAACTACAAGGAAGACAGGGATTTGAACGGGTCCTCAAAAGAGGAGAAAAATCGGGACATCTGGATGAAGGAAGGACATGCCTCCCAAGGTCTCACACTAACATCTCCAGGAACAAAAATAAAATAAAAAGAAGTTTTGCATTTACAGGAATGAAAGTCACTTAGAGGGCTGTGGTTAGGCCAGTGGCAGAGTGTCACCTAGCATGCATAAGGCCCTGGCTTCCACTCCTAATCTTGCACACACACACAGAGAGAGAGAGAGAGAGAGAGAGACAGAAAGAGAGAGAGAGAAACCAGTTAGGACACTGTCAATGGCTTATATCCAGATGTCTCCCCAAAGCCTAATCTGCTGTTTGGTGGGGCATTGGGGAGTGACTGGATCATGGGTATGTGACATTGAATTAGTCCACTGATTAGTTTAGCATAGTTCTAGGTGGGGATAATGGATTTACTTTGAGACAGGGTCTCATTAGATAGGTTCATCATTCCAAAAGGCTTGTAGCCTGGATGTAATAAAAAGAGAAAGAAGGAAGTCCAATTGCTTCCTGTCTGCTATGCCATGGGACTGTTTCTCCTCTGCCAAGATCCTCTGCCATGCTGTCCTGCCTTGGAGCCAACTAACTATAGACTGAAGCCGCTACAAACTATGAGCTAAAATAAACATTTCCCCCTTTAACTTGTGGTTGTCAAGTATTTTGTCCCAGCAACAAAAGAGTAACTAAGACAGATACAAATACATCCATGAAGATACATATAAGCATCTATGCTGGGTTTTATCTTCCCTCTTGCACTTTTCCAAGCTTTATATCACTTCAGAAACAGGGCCCTGACTTTCCTAAAAATATTTCCTCTATCCCAACTTTCTGGGATTCATTCATCACAAGCATTTGAAAAAAACCCATCAATGTTCTTAAGATATTATGAAGCAATGGAATTACACTCACCTCCTCCTGCTGGCCTGGCTTGTTAGTTGTTTCAATTTCAAATTCCCTGCCACACATGCCCACATTTTCTCCCTTCCTCCTGTGACATTTGTTCTCCTAGATTATGAAAAGTCATCAAGGACACATCTTTTGACAAGGCTGGATGAAGGGGCAGAAGTTGGAACAGAGATCCCTGTCCCAAAATCAGTACCTCCCTCTGAGATAAGGCAGACATTAGAGGCTACAGAAACACTGTCAAAGTCCTGTCTTCCTATCCAAAGTGTGGCTAGGGGACCAGTATAGGGATGACTTGGGCAGTTACTAAACATGCAGCATCTCAAACCCAGTCCGAGGGGTGGGCTGATAGTGTGCATTTAAACAATATATTGGGTAATTATTTAAAGCTATGTCATCAAGATAACCTATTATCTGTGACATTGTCTTAAATATCTAATGAATAATGGACAAGCACTGCACATTAGAGAATCAAGTTGCCTATGTTATTTCTTCTAATCAGCAAGGTAACCTGCATAGGTTTTCTGATCTTCTTTTATAGATGTGGTAGTGAGATTCCCATTGCCATAACAAAATACCTGAAAAAAAGTCAACTTAAAAGGAGGAAAAGTTTACTTCAGTACATGGTTTTAGAGGTTTCAATCCATGGCCAATTGGCCCAATTGCTTTTGGCCTGTGGCAGCAAAATTCACCGTGCCAGGACAATATAGCAGAGAAGGCTGCCCACCTCACAGTAGCCAGGAAACAAAAAAAGAAGAAGGGATTGGGGTCCCAGTATTCCCTCCAAAGCCACCTCCCCCAATAACCTAATTTCCACCCACCAGACCCTGCCTTTTAAGGAGTCTACCATCTCCAGTAATACCATTAGCCTTAAGCATATGGGCCTTTGAAAAACATTTAAGATTCAGACCACAACAACAGATTTTTAAAAAATCTTTAGTTCAGAGAAGTAAGTTAATTTGCCCAAGATTGCATAGCAAAGCATGAAGTTGAATCCAATCTGTCTGATTGCAAAGGTCATGTCTTTTCCACTGCATACCTGAAGTCCAATACAGAATGAAGGAAATGGAAATTTAACAACAGGCGCTCTGGGAATGGTGGGGGGAGGCTGGCAGGTAGGCTGTCATCCCAGCATGTGTCTGCAGGTTACAAGCACAGAGTGGACTAAGAACTATAGGCAAGGGCTAGGGATTTAGTTCAGTGGCTTAAGTGCCTGCTTTGCAAGTGCAAGGTCGTGAGTTCGATCCCCGGTACAAAAAAAAAAAAAAAAAAAACTATAGGCAAGGGTCCTTTTCTGAAGGCCACAGGAGGAATGGTATGCACAAGACTGTACCTAGTTCTTGGGGATCCATGCACTGAGCAGGAACCCCAGGGACAAAGCGGTGCCACCCTGCATTAAGGGAAAGCAGTATTCCAGCAGCCAGAGCTGCACCCAGTGCAGCAGACAGATCTGGGCCTGCGTGACAGTGCATCACGTCAGAGTTCCCTAAATCCCACCTGCCTGAAATCACATGTACACCAGGAAGACGAGGCAGCTATGATCAGAGCTCCTAAGGGCAGGAGGCCAGTCTGAGAAGATGCTGATGAAGGTCACTGTTGTGCTCTGTGGTGAGGGTTCAGCAATGTCACAGGCAGCTATTGGGCTTTTGCTACACAGAACTGTCCTAGCATCTTCCTGGAGGCTGGGCAGTGGCTTCAGTGCTCTACTAAGAGTGACCCTAGGTGTAGGGAGGTCCCACCCCAATACAGCACCCATGGAGCCTGAGAGCCTCCTGACTCACTGAAAATATGTCATCCTTCTCTGTTTCACAGAGAGGCCCTCTGCCTGTATCTGCCCATTGTTAAGGAAAGCCTACTTGAAAACTGCTTCTTCATTTCTAAGAGGCATCTAGAAAGCAACAGAGGGATGGTAGGAAGCCATGTGACAGCCATTTGGCAAAGCTTTTCAGAACTGCTTTTCTATTTTTCTGTTTTATAGGCTCTGAGGCTCCATTGAGATTTTCACAATCAAGCAAGGATCCTGTTTCTTAACATTTTGCAAGTCTTCTTGCAAATGCCAGGCAGCATGCCTGGGGCAGAGCCATTGACTTTCTGAGCTCTGTTCTCTGAAGGACAGATTGCAGCAGTCCCAAGCTGGTTGTTCCTGTCTAATCTGTCCTTCACATGGTTACCAAAGTCATCTTCCTAAATCAAGGTTTTCACCTGGGTACTGCCCTACAGAAGGGATCCCATGCCTGGCAGGATCAAATTCAAACTGCATATGCATTCATGGCTCACCCATGGCAGATTTTAGCCATATTCAGTTCCTTGGTGTCCCTGAGCTTCTCTGCTGCAGTTTTCCCCACAAACTATGCTGTCCTAGAAAAGCCAAACCTACACAATGGTGAAATCAAGCCAAGGCCAACGTCATATTGCAACAGATGCATGAACCGATGCCCTCTGCCCAGCTGCGGATGTTACATGGAGGACAGGGAAGTGGTGAGCTGGTAAATATTTAACAATTGGCTCTCAGGGATGAGAATGTGCACATATGTATATAGACACAGGTTTATTGTACACTTTACTGTTCTGCAATAAACACAATCTGGTAAATTCCATATAGCCAACTGACTCTCACTGACTACTATTGATTTCTGTCAAACTCTATCTGTAGCCAACCTATGGTGATGACTGATAAGTAAGTGTAGTTTTGACGTGGCTGTTGATTGATGTTTTCATGCACGTAAACAAGAGGAAAGCAAAACAACAAAGATCTAAACCACAATTTCACTTACTGGTCAATGACTGAAGCAAGTTCTTTGCAGAATTAGAGACCAATTTTCAATACTGGGAGATTTATTTGCTCCTATTTTTGTGGTCACAAGGTAATGGCTACTGTCAGGCATGCTTTCATATTTTATGTCTATTTTTCACATTATTTGCATTGCTTTCTTGGACCAAGAGTTCAACAAGGTTTAACTATAAGGAGAGAGTGAATATTGTTAACTTTGTCAGCCATTATAGTCTCTGTTGCAAGTACTCAACTTTGCCACTGCAGTGTGAAATCAGCCCCAGACATTGCTTAAATGAAAGAGTGTTGTAGCTGTGTTCCAATAAAACTTTTATGAAAATAGGCAGGAGCCCAGATTCAGATCACAAGTGGTGGTTTACCAGCTTCTTTTCTAGACAATCAACAAAACAATAAATCAAGTCCTGATGTGTAGCATTCATTTACACATCAGCTCCTGTGGCTATTTCAAGTCATCAGTGATAAGTCACTTGACCAGGAGTGGGAGGCCAAGATGTGCTCCAGCCCAAGGGACAATATGGCCTTCCCACCTATATGGACCTTGTGGGGTTGCCATCCCAAACACTACAAGCTCCGAGAAAGTCTGTCCCATGCCTCTTGCCCAGCTTTTGGTGGTTGGCTGGTGATGTACAGTGACTCTCAGCTGCTGCTAATCACCCTGGTCTCTGCTGTCATCCTCAGCGGGACTTAGGTCTGTGGGTGCCTTTCTGCAGCCAGACTTCCCCTATTTCTAACCAGCAATCCTGGGTTAGGGCCCACCTTAATGACCTCATCAGAACTAATTACCTCCGCAACAACTCCGTTTCCCAACGAGGTCACATTCTGAGGTACAGAGGTTATGAATTAGTCAGGGGAAAGGCACAATTCAATCCCTAAGACTATTTATTTATTGGCTATGGCAGCTAATAAATAACTTCTAGAGAATACCAAAATTAAGCAAAACTCAGGAAGAAATTAGTTTTGAATATTTATTATTTTGTTTTAATCTAACTTATTTAATGTTGTATTAGCCAGTTATAACTATGTAAGTATAACTATCTATCACTCTGTGTGTGTATCTATACTATAACAAAGTACCAGTAAAAAGGTTTACTCTGGCTCACAGTATTGGAGGTTTCCGTCCAAGATTGATTAGCCCCATTGTTCTGAGTCTATGATGGAGTATAACACACAGCAGGAGCAGATGGCAGAGCAATACCACTCACCTAATGGCCAAGAAGCAAAAAGGGACAGAAAAAGCCTGAGGTCTCACAATCCCCTTGGAGAACATGTCCCCAGTGACCTAAGGACCTCCCACTAGGCCCTGCCTCCCAATAGCACCACCCTGGGGGCCAAGCCTTTAATATATGGGCCTTTGGGAGATGCTCATCCAAACCATAGCACGTGGTAAGTTCATATAAGACTTATAAAGTTTAATTTATAATAATAGTTGCTTTTAACAACTAGTTACAGAATTCCTGAAAACTTGTCAGTCAACTCTTCAGAGTATGAGTTAGTTCCAGCCCATTACAGGCTGGAAGGAATCTGGGCTGTGGAAAAGGTCTTCTAGTGAGTAGCTTTTCCTCCAGAGGCTGGAACAAGGACAGCCAACCCACAGTCCTGAATTCTTCCTCCTAGGAGAACCCTGTGAGACAGAGCAGTCAGCTTTAGACTACAGCCACTCTCTCTACCCTCAGCCCTCACCAGTCACCTGGGAGCCCCAACCTCCTCACTGGGCCAAACCTAATTCCATTACTCCAAAGGATGACACATGTCCATTCATTCATTCTCTCACTCTCACTCTCTCTCTCCCCTTCTTCTTCCTTTCCCTCCCCTTTTTCCCCCACCTCAAACTAAACCCAGGAACACAAGGTCTCACTAAGTTGCCCAAATTGTGTGCAAACTCTCAATCTTCCTGCCTCAGCCTCCCACTCCCCTGTAATGCTGAGATTACAGGCACGTGTCACCACGCCCAGCTGAAACAAGTTCTTTTGTGTAAGCAGGGACCTAGGAAGCTTTGCATCTCAGGCCCTCTTCTTACTCAGTGCTCTCTGATGCTCAGACCAAGTCCTTAAAGAAGTTTAGATCTCCTAATAGCTTCTGTGGCCCAGCCAGTCCCCAGAAATCTTCCCTGTGCTGAAATCCTACAGAATCTTTCCACATACAGCATAACCATCCTCTAGTTGATATCACTTACTTTCCTACTTAATTTGTAAAGTCTTTGGGAAGAGAAACTATATTCTGTTGTAGTCTCTGTCCCAGCCTCCCAGCCTCAGGCTCACCAGATAACGGGGCTTAATAAATCCCCATCCCAACCAAGTATAGCAGGACACACCTGTAATGCTGGCTACCTGGGAGGCTAAGGAAGGAGAATGACACATTCAAGGACAGGCTGGACAACTTAGAGACCCTATCTTAGAAACAAATAAAAAGGGCTGAGAATGTAGCCCAGTGGGAGAGTGTTCTGCCTAGCATGTGGAAGTCCCCTGAATTGCAAAATAACAATTAATGAATTACTCTTACTTACATAGACAATAGCAAATAGTCATCAAAACAGTTTTGTTCAAGGCCCAGATTAGGAAGAACAAGGGTTCAGTTCAGAGGAAGGTAAAAATAAAATGCTAGGATAGTGATCAGTTCTCTTCAGGAGCTTACCAAGTCTGATCAGAAGAGAACAGCACAGACTAGGGAAATCTCAAATGTGGCTTCTCTGTGTCTCCTCACAGTGCCCCATAGGAATGTGCCCAAGATGGAGGCCATGGCCAGCAGCCCATGAAGTATGAGTATTACATAACCAACTGCTGTCCATCATAACTAGTATATTCCAAGTGCATTGATGAAATAGAATTATTTAACTTTGATCACATCAATGATAGAAACTATCATTGGAGGGGGATGGAGGAAGGAAAATCCAACTCACGCAACCAGTTGTGGACTATTGACAGAGGTTTTCCTAGACCTGGGAAGTGGCATCAACTAACACATACATGTAGGAGGATTCAGGGGCCAGGCCTGAGAGTGGGTCTCCTACTTGTACCCATATGCCACTGGCCAGGTCTCAGGCTCATGACCTTCCTCCTCACTCCCCACCCCCAATCTAGATGGCTGGGAAAGCAACAACTCTTCACTGGAAACAAGTCAGCAAAGGGCAACTGCCCTTTCTGCCATGTCCCAGCTCCAAGAAAAACCCAGAAATGGGATTTCTTGGCTTCAGCTCTTCCTCCATTCCTTAGAAGGATCCACAGCATCTCACCAAGACAATCTATGCTGCCATGTAAAGCAATGATGTCGTTGCTCAGTAAGCCCTGTCTCCTAGACCTCATGTCCAAACCCTGGACCTTAAAATCCTTGCTATTCCTACCAATGTATAGATCCCTTTTCTTCCATCTCAGCCTAGAGTCAAGCATCTACATTACACAGCTTAAAAATTTTCCACGTAAATAAGCCTTGCCAGGACCTCCCACAAGGACATGGCCAATAAAGTAGCTTCATCGAACATGCTGTATAGAATTTGGCTTGGACATCTGAAAGCCATGTTTACTGCCCAGCAAAGTTGGAAATCATTCATGAAATTGTTCTAAGAGAAAAATCTTACTTAGCTGGAAGGGCCGGTCAATAAACAAGAATAGTCTTGACATCATAAATTTCTTTCAGCCCAGAAGAGTCCATATCCTAATCCCATATGGTTGTGACAACTGTCAGATTCCCTGTTCAAGCCCTGAATAATCACTTTGTCACGTGGGCTTTTTCCTTCAAATGGTTCTCAACTGCAGTAAGCCAGAAACAAACTGCCTAAGATTGGTAATGGTTTGGGAGCTGTGGTAGGTGCAATCTTTAATGACCAATGACCTCTTAGGAATCCCATTCTGCAGACTGATATGAATGCCAAAAGCCACAGGAAATTTAGCAGCATTCTCTAAGTTTCAGTATCTCCAAAAGAGAATTTAACACCCAATTTTTATTTTCCGGGTGAGGACAAAAATTTGACTCACTGTTTGCAAATAGCCTGGAAATCTATTGGAAGCAGTCATCATTTGACTTCAAAACATTCACCACTAAGAGTTACCAGCAGTACCGTGCTCTGAAATTTTTTTTTGTTTATGAACCATGAAATGAGAATTAGAAAAACAGCTAAAGTGGGGTGAACACATCAATGGAATAAGATCCCCAAAAAATGCCAGGCTAGAAGATAAAAGACTCAGAACATAACTCAGACTGATTTTTTTTAAATGAGAGGAGAGAGATAATAAAAATACTGAACTTAAAACAGTCTCCATATGTGGAGCTGAATTGAGACAACTGTTGTGCCAAAGGAAATGAAAAATAAAAATAAATACTCTCACACCCCCTGTAAAAGAAAAGTTTTTATATGATGTGAAGAATATTGGGCTTGAGAAATTTTAACCTTGAGGTTTAGAGGCTTAAATACATTCAAACTAATTTTATAGGAGAAGGGGAGAAGGAAAGAAATAGAATGAGGATGATACGTTTTATAGGAAAAAGATATCAATTTTAAAGCAGCTACGTTTACCAAAAAAACGGGGTGGGGGAGAATACTCACAACCATCCAAAGAAAATGGATCGTCCTCTGGGAAAGCAGAGGTTAGGTATTCATTAGTTGAACAGCTGAAACACACTTAACTGAGGCCACTGGGTGAGTAACAAATGGCCTCCTTTCTGATGTACTCTCTTCTTCGCCTCCAGCAAAATGCCCAAAGTAAAACATATGCTTTGGGTGTCTGGAATGATGATGAAATGTATAGCACCATAGTATGGCTTTAAGCAGACAAAGCTCTCAAAAGAAAACCCAAAGAGAAAAATTCAAGTCAAGCAACTTAATATTCAGTTTATGTTTTAAAAAAAAAAATAAAACAAGAATAAACCCCATACTCCAAAGTGTGCATCTGGGACAATTTATATTGGGAATGGCAGGTTTTAATGGCAACTGCAAATGTCATTAGCTGTAAAGTTGCCAGGAAATTTCACTATAGCAATGGCCATGCAGCCACACATACCCCACTCCCAGTCCCTTGAGGGTCCATGGATGAGAACTCTTGGGACAATGCATCCTCAATTGGACTAATCGTGAAGAGTACTTATTTCAAAGAAGAGAGGGGTTAAAAGTGTGTGGGGTGATGCTTCTTGACTTAGGATACTTTCCTGGAGGCAAAGGCCATCACATATATTGGCCCACCTACCCCACTGGTAAGGCCATGTAGAGAGATAAACTTGTAACAACAAGCAACACTTCCAGCCATACCATGGAGGCCCTAGGTATGGATGAAGTTCTAGCCCCAGAAGACACCCATGAAACAGAACAGCTGCCCAGTGATGTGCAGCCTAAAGAACAGAATTGTGAAAAACCACAACCTGTCACTATATTAACCTACTGTGTTGGGGTAGTATATTATATGACAACAAAAACAAGGAAGGACTTCATACTTACTAATGAAAGGATTTCTGGTGAACTTTAGTTCAAATCTCATAATCATAACTGACTAGGTGTGTCCTTTGGGGGCGATTCCTTTAACCACTGCTCACTTTTGCAGTGATAGCATGGGCTTCTATGAGCTGCTACCCACTTTAGCATCTGTGCTTTCCCCTTCCAGGGAAGCCCATTCTACCACAGCTCCAGAGGTGGACTATGTGCCCAGGGAAAACCAATTAGTTTGCTCCACTTGACAAAACCATGATTCAGAGGCTGCGGCAGTAGTTCAGGGTATATCATTTACCCAGCATCCAGGAGACTGTGGGTTCAATCCTCAACACCAGGGGTAATAAAAAAGTTTAGAGTTGTAACCTAACCCAGTCCAATCAGAATGAATCCCAGGACTTCAGCTGAAGATGTGAACACTATTTCTTGTTCTAGAAGCTAGCCTGATCATGAAACCAACAGATGCAGCAAGAAACATCCAACAGTAAGAAATCACAGGGAAAAAGAACTTAAACAACACTCCAAATGCTGCTGAAGCAGGACCTACTTTGAACTTTTTCAGTTATGCAAGCCAACATCATCATTTAAATCAATTCAAGGTAGGACGTGTTACTAAGAACCCAAAGCAGCTGAATAGAGCATTGAATACTTAAGAGTTTTTTCTGCATGGCTTCCATTTCTTTTTCTGAAAACATGATTGCTCTTCATTGGGGGAGGGTTCTGTTCCTCTCTCCACCCCCTCGACAATGCTTTAAAGAAGGACAACAATTAAAACACATCCTGTCATCCCTTCTCAAATCACAAAAGTGCATGACCCACCCAGACCAATTGGGCCTTTTCCAAGGACTGAAGGAAGAGAGGTGATCTTCTCTTTGAGATGCCAACTACCATGCACATCCCACTTCTGGCTTAACAAAGAAAGCTATCTAAGAGAGAAACCCCACTAAGAGACAGAAAGGAGAGTCTCAGAACATTTTACTCCAGTTCCAAATGATACTGATGTCACCTGTGTTCCATTGGATTCCCTCGCCCTCTTGACTGCATCTCCTGGTGGGGAGTGAGTCTTTCTCTTCTCTGACCAGGAGTTCTGGTCCTGCTTTTCTAACCCAAGAGGCTTCCTAAAGTCAAGCTGCAGAACTCTCTGGGCTCCCAAGTATTAATCTAATGAAGAGGTTGGATATAACTTTCTTGGTTCTACTGCATTTCTAAAGCCCTCCCTGTCTGTTATAGGTCTGCAATCGTCTCGCTGCTTGACCCTAAAATTCATATTTTAATATTCTAATTGCCAAGGTGATGGCACTAAATGGTGGATTTGGAAGGTGATTAGGTCATGAGACTGGAGCTCTCACACTATTTTAAAAGAGGCCCAAGGAAAGCAGTTCAACACTTGCGCCGTGTGAAGGGGCAGTGAGATGGCACCATGTCTGAAGCAGGAGGCTGGTTCTCATCCGATACCATATCTGCTGTCTTTGTTTTGGTTTATACCTAGATGTGCCCCACCTCCAGCCTCATACACTCATATGCAGGGCTTCTGCACAACGATTGGCTTATAATTGACTTGCTGTTAGGAGGTAGAGTCCAATTTAAAGAGGCAGGTCATGGGGAGTATGACCCGGAAGTGCATCTCCCTCCGGGGTCCTCTCCTCACTCTCTCTGCTTCCTGCACAAGGTGAGTGGCTTTCCTCTGTCAGCCCCTTCCACCATGCTGCTTCTGCCTAAAGCCACGGACCACATAAGGACTGAAACTTGTAAAATGTGAGCCAAAATAAAACCCTTCTCTTTTATGTTGTAGGTGTCAGATATTTTGTCCTAGCGGTGAGGAAAGTAATTATGACAGGCATCCAACCTCCAGAACTATGAAAAAAAAAAAGTTAACTGTTGTTTAGAAACCACCAAGCCACTCAGCTTTGAACTAGAGTAAGACAATACCTCCATGGAGTCCAGTGAAAAGGGTAGCAATGTAATTTTTCACACATCTGTCTCTTTCTCATCATCACATTCCATTTTCACTAAATATAAAGACTGATTCACAAAGTTAAGATTAGTTATTCAGCATATGGCTAGCAACCTGGCCTGCTTCTATTTACTGGATGCCTTCTTGGTGCTAGGTTAGGTGTTTCATATATCGTTTCCAATCCTCATAACCCACACGTCACAGACTTTTCCAAACAGAGGAAAAGGGAATGCAAATTTATAGTCACTCACATTTCATTCCTCAGCTCTGTATCAACTCTCCAGCTGTCCATCTCTCTAAATATTTCTGAAAATCTTCTGTCATGAGCCCTGAGGCCATTATTGTAAGGACTTGCTCCTCAACTAGCCAGTGTAAGTTTCCCAGTCTTCCTCATTTGGAGGAGATCTCAAAAGGGGAGGAGCTCTAAACTGGAAAGTGCCCCACTGTCTATCAACTAGGATACTTTTCTTCATGGAACTACTACATGACAGTAAAAGTGGATGACACCTACCTGCAACAATACGGATAAAAATCGCAAACATGAAGCTGTGCCAAAGAAGACACAAAAGCAGATACAGGAGTTATTCCACTTAAATAAAGATGGAAATCAGGTAAAACAAAACCACAGTTTGGGATATCGAGGTGGTGGTGGGAGAGATGACAGAAAGCAGGGTGCTGGTTACATTTTGGATTTTGATCTTGCTCATGGGTTGGGTTCATGGGACCGGGTATGCATGGCTTGTGCACTTTCCTCTTCCTTTGTTAGGTTCAATAACAGAAGTCTTAAAAGACAAGAAAGGGGACATGGCATCCCAGTGTTTGGCCACGGTGCTTGGCTCTCAGCATCCTCAGTTCATCACTACACTCACTAATGCAGGAATCTACACGGCTCACTGCCAAGCTCAGTACTACATTGGAACCACCTGTGCAAACCTGAGCACAGACGCCCAGTGTCCTGTGCCATCTCCACTGGTGCTTTCTGGAAGCCTCATGTTCTCCGTCTGCGTCGTGTGTATCCTAGACTCTCTCTCCATCCACATGGAGAAGCCCCTTCATCCTGGGAGCCCAGCACTTTTGAAACAAACACAGTGGGGCCTCTTGTGCTACAGTGACTTCAGTTTTACTGCCCAACTCTCCAAGAAAGCTTTCCCCGGGAGAGTTTATTAAGTTTCCAGTAATAAAGAGCTCCATTTTCACCCTCACTTCTCCTGCCCAGTGTGTGTTAGCGCTCTGCTCTGGTAGGAGTGGCTTCAATTAGAGCCAGATGGTGTAAGTTAAGAGCATAGTTCCAGACTGCTCGCTCTGGATCACACTCTGCCACTTATGGCTACGTAGCCTCGAGCAAGTCAGTTAAACTCCCTGGGCCTCAGTTTCCTAACAAAAAATGGCCTTCTTTACAGGGATTGGAAAGATTAAACGTTTATACATGTTAGTTTGGCCTATGATAAGATGTCAGCCAATCTCAGCAACAAGAAGCATGTGTCCCTTTCCTATGACCTGACTTTCACCGCTTTTCCTGCCCTGTGGTACATCAGCCATGCCTGTTTATTTCTGAACCCTGATGGTGGGTGGAGTTCATGTTCATTCCCAATAAATTCCTGGGCCTCATATGAGAGGACCAGGCCTCTCTATGTCCCCTCATCTTCCATGCCCTTTGAGAGGTTTAAACAAAGGGCAGAGACAACCCCCAAGAGTAGGCCACCTACCTCTAAATACTGGCACAGCTGTGCCGTGGGTCTGAGCTGGCCAATGCACTCTCAAATTCTCAACTGCCCTGTGAAACTGGGGATATAAGTCTCGTGCAGGGTGTGGTTAAGCAATTTACCCAAAACATCACGGCAGGTGAAGTAGCTGAGTTAGATTTGAGGCCCTTCCCACTAGGCCACTGCACTCTTGGGTAAATAAGGTGCACGAGAACACACTATAATACTTTTATTGGACAGAAACTGCCGCAGATGTTTTGAATCAATTCAGACATTAAGACAGCCATGGAAAGGCACTCACAAAAAGAGGGCTTCCACAACTGCTTCAGAATGTGGCAAGGAAATGGGGTGTGTTTGAGCCAAGGAGGAGTATCTTAAGGAAGATTATAGGCAACCTGTCTTTAACCGTAATATTTTCAAAAGGTAACCATTCACTGTATCTTTTGATCACACCTTGTATTAAAATGTACACAATTCATTAATGAGGGACAAAAGAACGGTGAAGTTGTTTCAGAGGAGAATTTAAAGAATGAAGGTTTATAGGGTCAGTCAAAAAGATATATCAAAATGAGTCCCCTGAGCCAGAGATCAAACTGACCGATGACCTAGAGAGCAATAAAACTGTAAGCAATGGAGGTTATCTTTTCTACCACTTAGAAGCCATTTCTATCTCTGATGAATGAAAGTCTCTAAGTCAACATGTAACTTCACTGAGCCTTAATCCATAGTAAAAAATTATATTCTCTAAAGAATTAACCTTGGGTGAGCATGTTAAACAAGGCCCCAGGCTGGCACTCAAAGTTTTAGTTAATTTTTTCCTAGTAACTGTTATGGTCTGAATGGCTCTCAAAACTCAGGTGTTGAAACTTAACTGTCAGTGTGTTAGTATTAAGAGGCAGGGCCCCAAGGAGATGGCTGAGTCATGAGGACAGAGGTGGGTCCTTTGTCTAGGCTCACCTGTCTCTCTACCTCTCCCCGATGAGGACACAAAGTCCCCTCTGATAAATACAAGAAATCTCCTTGATAGCAGAATATAGGCCTCATGAGACAGCCAACCACCAGGTCCTTGATCTTCCACTTGCCAGTGTCCAGAACAGTAAATATTAAATTTCTATTTTATGAATTCCTCAGTCTCAGGTATTTTGTTATAGCTACTCAGACTAAGAGACTAATAGTGTTATTTAATGTAAAACTAGTTTATAAGTGTATATTGACAGGTCCCAATTAGATTGATATCTTCAGATATTCTATTTTAGGTCTAAAACAATTTGGTTGGTTGTTAATTGGCTTGTTCCTGACAAGGTCTTGCTATGTAGCCCAGGCTGGCCTGGAACTGACAGTGATCCTCTTGAGTACTGGGATCACAGTTGTGTGCTATCACGCCCAGCTCTAAAACAACTATTTTGTTATTCCCTGATCTTAGCTGATACACTTTTGCATTACAAACAGAATTGCATATTCTGGGCTGAGGGAATACTGTTAAAATGCAACACAGTAAAAAAAAAAAAAAAAAAAAACAACTGTCCAAAACAAATAGAGGCATCAATTGCCAGGTAGTTGAAGCCCTACCTAAAATAGAGCTCTTCAAAAATACTAATCCCCTACTATTATAGGTAACTATTTATTTAATGTATTTAATCCACCAAAGCTACTGTTTGGATTGTTCTTATGAGCAATTGGTAATGAGTTTCAATTTCCACAATGGTTTTAACTCTTTAATTGAGGTTTTAATAACTGGCATTTTTTGAAAATCCGGCAGAGGCTGTTCTGCACTTTGTTTTTGCAGGACACATGAAAAACTAGCTTGGTACAAATCTCAGTAGTGGCAATCAAGTTTGGATTTAAAAACAGCATTTTAGCTACTTATTAACTTTTAAAATATTTTGAGCCCTTTAGAAGCATCTATTTACATAAAACCAATGTAGTAATTAGCGATTATTCTTATCCCTTCAAGATAAGTCTTCTGAGAATCTCTTTTCATCACTGAGTGTTACTCTCTCCTCTGGCATCATCTTAAACACCGGGAAAATACTTGTCTATCTTGATATCAATGCTGTTTTGTCATGATTGGTATAACATTGTGATAAGTCTTGGGGTTGGGAGGGTTGGAGCTCTCATTTTGTTCCTTTATCAAAGTTGTTTAGACTAGTCTGAGTTTTTTTTTATTTTTACAGAAATGTAGGAATCAAAATGTTAATTTATATGAAAAATGATGTTGACAGTTTGCTAAGGGATGGTGTTTTCTGATTTTTATTATTTTCTTCTATTCACTTTTGGTTTCATTCTTTTATTTTTAATAAAAAATAAAGATTTTTTTTAAAAAACAGAGCAGGGGATTTAGCTCAGTGGCATAAGCACCTGCCTGGCAAGTGCCAGGTGGTGAGTTCTATCCCTGGTACCAAAAAAACCCCAAAAAAAACCAAAAAAACAGAAACATAGCCCATCACACCCATTCAGATGCTGCTGCAGCAGACAAAGCCCAGGAACATTTACTAGAAAACTACACCAGGGTTTCTAATGCACACTGGGGATGGAGACCACTAACCAACAAGGCCATTTTCCTCGCATGGACCACTTTATATGACAGTGAATTCCTAAGATCATTGGCTTCTGGGTCCAAAATACAACTTAGAAAAGACATAGACTCATATACTTGTTGAAATTCTCCCTATATGTCTACTACAATTCTTACTTTGAAATGAAACAGACTGCTTTTGTTGATTTTTGTCAAACTTTTTTCTGTAACTCATTGAGGCTGTACTTGATGAATGATTTAGTTCTGACAAGAATGTAGATAAATAGTTTCATTTACATTAAAGATAAGAGGGAAGTAAAGCAAGTTGGATTGTCAGTGGTATGTCGAGAGACACTGGTGCTGAATCAGATTTTGATTCTATTCATTGTGTAACACATACAAGCAAAACACACTCTAATCTGCTATATTACCATACTGTCAACATTTTCATTTATCAAGACAAACAATAAGACAATAAGTCACACTCTGATTTAAAGCATTTACCAATTTCTTCAGAGAAAACAGCTGTACAATGGCATACTTTAAGCTAGTTATGAAATGTTATTGAATAACAGTTGGGAAGTGTGCTTGGTAGCATTCCATGAGATCGTTAATCCACAGATATAATCGAAGAAAATCTCCTCTGGTACAGAGATAATAGTAAAATAATTAGGAAGAGATGAGTCTTGTGTATTTAACTATTGAACATTTATTTCAGTTTGTGATTTAGAGGATGCATTTATAACTATGACATTTAATGTAATTTAATTTACATTAAATTGAATTAACATAATTCAATTATAAGTTAAAATAATTTAATGCTTAACAAAGGCCATGTTAAACAACTGGTTTACAAAGTTTCATAAATGTCATTGACTGACTCTCATAGGCCAAGACAAGCTGGCTTCAACACTCTTCTGTGTGAGACAGAAAAATGAAGCAAATAAAGAAAAAGTATAATATTCAGAGAATTGGGTAAGAGGTTATATAGGAATTCTTTCTACTCTTCCAACTTTTCCATAAGCCTAGAATTATTTCTAAATGTAAACATTTAGAACATTAGAAACATTAGAAAATACGTCAACTGAACCCAAATACACAAAAGTACTATGGTTTTCTCCCTGTATAGACATGCTGCAAATAAGATAAATTTTTAAGGTGCTGCTAAAATATTATAGTGAAAACAGTGAATCTGGGACAAGGTAATCCCCAGGCACCGTATCTGAAGCCCTCTGCTGTGTCACAAATCATCCATTGTTTTAAAGAGAAGCCAATGACAATTTGTCTATGTTTAATTTTGTCCCATAACGCAAATAAAGTGTATACAAAGTATCAGGGAGCTAGATGGAAATTTCTGCTATTGCTTTCTTCCACTTTTTCATATATCCTCTTGCATTTTGTTTCCCCCCATTTATGAAAGCAGCAAAATGATCAGAAAACATGCATGGTACGTGTCTGTGGGTCAGCATGTACTGAGCAGGTCTGACCATCTTGCACATGTCTCACCTGTAAAACTGGAATTGTGGTTTGCACCTTTCCCAAATCTAATATTTTAATGCCCTGCTTAGACTGTAAGTATCAATGTCCAGACAGATTGTGAGTGGAGGCGCAGATTCTACACCACAAGCACAAGTTGCCCCTACATCACTGCACAGAATAACATCCTCCCTTCCCCAGCTGGAAGTCAGCCATGCCTTGATGCAAAGCAGCTGTTATATGGCGCAACAATGCAGAGCAGTTTGGGACAGGAAGTGAAAGATACCACATCCTCTTGAAACTGCAAGGAAAACTTATTAGGCTTATTATCATGGCTTCACAGTTGTCAAGAAGCAGCAGTTAGACTCTCCTATTACGCTAGAGTTTGGATGAGGCATTGACCATGGTGGCATCGGCCTCTTGACGTCAATCCAGAGAGGAATGTCAATGCCCACCCCAGTGCCTGACTGGAAAACTTCCAAGGCAATCACTCTGAATGTCCCTAGAGAGTAGTAATAGTAAACACGGACTGAGTGCCTGCCATGCCCCTAGGAGACTGGGTGCACGTAAAGATGAAGTCACCCAGATTATGTCAGAGCACTGAAAATAGTTAGAATGAGAAAATCCTGGAACGATTTGGAAGTGATTGTGGAGCTCATTTCACCCACTGTAACAATCTAGTTGGGGACAAAACATATACCTTGACAAAGGTATCTTTCAGTTCAACGGTGGAAATTAACAGATGTGAAATGCATAAGGGAAATAGTGTGTGTTAGCACAGGGAAAGTTGTGATTATTATAATCTCAAGACTGAAGTCCTCTACCCAAACAGAGGAAATAGAGGGACTTTTTCTCCAAAACCTTAATTTCCAGCACAAACCCTCCACCTGAATCACTAGAGAACAAAGATAAAAGAACAAAGAGACTCAGGCTCTTAGGACTAGGAAAGGAGAGGAGCAGGTGTCAAGCTGAGAGGAAAGGTTTAATGACTGAGGTTCTGTTGTTTAACAATGAAGGTTCTAATCTTATGACTGAATCTCTATACATGTGGGGTTATAATCAGAGGCCCCAAAACATTCATTAATCTCCAGCCTCCACCAACACAAATTAGGTACATGGGAAGGGAGGAAGTAGTAAAGAAGTATTTACCTTTGTTCTGAGTTCGTGTTTGTTTTGCTTTGTTTTGTTTTGTTCTTCTGCTCTACCTAAGTCTGTGTATTCATCCCTTGTCTGAGGTGATGTTGGCACACTTTCCCCTCGAGTTTCCCCCCACCATTACAGTCTTCCCATTTCCCATCCAGGTAGACAGTAGCCCCTCAACACCTACTGTACACCACACACAAGGAATGGAGCCTGTTTGGCAAGCCACCAAGCTTGGCTCTCTTGGAAGTTCTGGAAAGGGAGATAAAAGGTGGTTTTTTCGGTGAAATGTTTGTGGACTTTGTCTCAATTCACATGGCAGGCAGTTCTGTGGAACACCCAGACACAAAGCAGAATCCCGAGTCTAGCTCACTGCCAAGCCCCGCCTGGCACTAAGGAGGTGCGGAATCATGCAGCCCAGGCCTCAGTGGTCTCCGGACCAAACGGGAGCCACCAGGGGCCTGGAAATGAGGCCTGCTCCTCGCTCATGGTGGTCACACAAGTGACACCTGACAGAGGTCCCCAGGCTTCAGACTGCTTCCTGCAGATGTCCCTGTTCCCATCTGTCCATACACTGGTCATCAACCAACACAAGTGGGTAAGGGGCCTCTAGCTTTACAGACTTGGAGACAAAAAATTTTCCATAGCTCTGAAGTTAACAGGTTTCTGGGAAAGTGCCCTGAGCTTCTTGTATCCACACTGTCCTCAATAACCCCTTCCCCAAAGCCAAACCTGTAGGCAGCACTAAGGTTAGAAACAGGTCATTGAGAGACTGATCTCAATCACAGCTCACAGCTCACAGCTCCCTGAAGACCTTGTGACCAGCCACTCAAGACAAAGCTGGCTCTGACCCCAGGGGCCCATCCAGCAGTGTAGCTTCTTTGCCTCATACTTGCTTTTGATTTGGTTGGTCTTGGGGATGTTTTTTGTTGGGTTTTTTTTTTTTTTTGAGGGGTGGGGGAGAGTGGTGTTTGGTGTTTTGTGGTACCAAGGATGGAAACCAGGGGATTTCTACCACTAAGCTATATCCCCAGAGCATGCATGCATGCATTTATTTATTTATTTATTTAGAGACAAAGTCTTACTAAGTAGCCCAGGCTGGCCTTGAACTTGCAATCCTCTGGCCTCAATCTCCCAAGTAACTGAGAATAGACACACCACTGTTTTTAGCTTTTTAAAGCTGGGGATCAAACTCAAGACCTCATGCATGCCAAGCAAGCTCTCCACCATTGAGCTACATTCCTAGTGTACAGGTCTTTGCCTCACAAACCAGCATATCACCTTGCTCTGATTTATCTGTCCCTAGCCTATCTGTCTATTGTCAGATCAGGTCCAGGTTTAGTAAAAACCAAAAATCATACCCCCACCCCTACCCTCCACAGCCTATGAGTTCCTAAAGTCACCAAGACTAAACTTATTCATGCTCAGACAAAGGCATTATCACCTTGCTAAACTGCAAGGACTTGACCTGCTCATGCTTTGCAAGTTAATTTTTCAGGAATACCTTGCTTTTGCTGAGTGAAGACCCAAGGAAATTACAGAAGAATGGCTACATGTTGTTAAGAAGGCAGAAGAAAAGGAACTTTGGGGAAAGGAGTGAAGCAGGAATACAGCCAAGAAGAAAAAGATCAAAGCAGAAGGAGCAAGAAGATGACATAGCTAAGGATATGTTGTTTACTTCTCACAATTTTTGCTCTAGTCAAGTTATAAAAACATAAATAAACTCTCAACCACTGCTACATTTCTCATAGCTTCAGTTAAAGTAGCATTTGGAAGGAAGCAATTTGTCCTCATGTTTGAATAAGACATTTTACATCATGGGCCTATAAAGCTCAAAGACCTTGAACAGCCTCAGAGCTCTATACCTACCCTGCCTTCCTCCTGCAAATTCTGCAGAGTTGAACCTCTGGCTGGCCTATACCCTCACCCTAATTAGTACCAGCTACTCTTTGGAAAGGGAAAATGAAATAGAGGGACTGAACCATCATGGAAGGTCAAACTATCTGCCTTGATTACAAAAACAATTCTATTTATAATTGCATTGTAAAGAATAAAATATTTAGACCAAAAAAAGAATAAAATATTTAGGAAAAATCTTAGCCATTTAGGCAAATGATATATATAATGAAAACAATAAAAAGTTGTTTTAAGAAACTGAAGAATGCACAAATAAATGAAAAAATCCCATGTTCTTGAATTATAAGTCTTAATATTGTTAAGATATTCATACTTTTCAAAGTGATCCAGAGATATAACACAATCAATATCAAAATTCCAATGGTACCATTTGTAAAAACAGAAAAATTCATCCTAAAATTTGTGTGGAACCTCAGTGGTCTATGCATAGCAGCAACAATCTTGAAAAAGAAGAGATCTCATATTTTCTGATTTCAAAACATACTGCAATACTATAATAACCAAAAAAGTGTGGTATGAACATACCAATAGGATATAATAAAGAATCCAAAAATAAGCCTGTATGTATATGATTAAATGAATAAGGAAAGGACACCAATGAGTACTGGATAAACTGCAAATACACATAAAAGAGAACAAAGTTGGATCTTTATACCATATACAAAAATTAACTCAAAAAGGATTAAAGACCTACATGTCAGACCAAAAACTATTAAACCCTTAAAAGAAACTTTCAGAGAATAGATTTAGCAATGATTCCTTGGATATGACGCCAAAGGCACAGGTAATGAAAAAAAAAAGAAACAAACAGAACTTCATCAAAGGACATCATTAGCAGTGTAAAGAGGTAAAACACAGAATGGGGAAAATGTCTTCAAATCATATACATGATAAGGGACTAGTAAAGTTCCAAAATACAGAAAGAATCCTTAAAAGTCAACAACTACAAAAAACAACTCTACTCAAGATAGGCAAAGGAATTGAATGGATTTCTCTCCAAAGAAGATATATAATGGTCATCTTTTCATATAGTAGCAAATGCAAGAAAAGGAGCTCATTATCACTAGTCATTAGGGAAATACAAACTAAACCAAGATGAAATGTCACCTCATACCCATTAGAATGTCTAATCTCCAAAACTAAAATATCATAAAAAGTGTTGGTGAGGACATGAAGAAATTGTACAATGGTACCACTGCTGTAGAAAATGGTATGCTGGTTCCTAAAAATTTTAGAATTATTAAATGACTCATCAATCCAACTTCTTAGCATATTCTCAAAAGGAGTAAAAGCAAGTTTCCAAGAGATACTTGGACATCCACTTTTGTAGAATTGTTACTTATAATAGACAAAAGGTAGACACACCCCAAGTGACAGCTGAATAGGTAAACAAAATGGGATACATACAGGCAGTAAAATATTATGAAGCCTTTAAAACAGACAGAAATTCTGCAAATAAAGCAAGCCAGTCCATTGTAGGCAGCTTCGTGTTCCTGAAGGAAATTTGTATCTGTTAGTCTTCAGATTGTTTTCTGTGTAAGACACGTATGTTTTGAATGTATAAGATGAATTGTGACCTCTCTCATGATTCACTCTTCTGTTGCTCACATGACCTTGCTATGTTTGCTCTGTTAATGCTCTAGACATTGCAGACTCACCCTCAGTAAGCAAGAGCTGTGCCCGGATAACTGTACACCAGCCTGTATGTGCAGCAATATGGAGATTTCTCATCTGACTTAATAAAATGCATGAGTATTCAAAAAAAAAAGGAAGGAAATTCTGATACACAGTTCAGTTTGAATGAGTAAACCTCGAGGACATTATGCTAAATGAAATAAGCCAGCCACAAAAAAAGACAACCACACTGTATGATTCCATTTATATGAGATACCTACAATAATCAAATTCATGCAAATAAAATAGGTTTCCAAGGCTAGAGGGAGACAGGAAATAAGTAAGCAATAGTTGCTCAGTGAGTGTAGAGTCCCAAATGCAAGATGAAGAGACTGGAGACTGGCTGCCCACAGCAGTATGAATATACAAGGCACTACTCATCTGTGCACTTAAAACTTGTTAAAACAGTAAATTTTATGTTATATAGATTTCATCACAAAATCAATTAAAAACAAAAGCCTGCTCATATGGCTACATCGATTCAGGGCAATGAGTTTTGCTTCATCTTAAGGCCCTACTATAGGCAGTCTCCCTTCTCCAGAATGCTTGGGTCTAAAAAGGCTTCGGATATTTTCAGACCTAGTAATATGTACATACACACACAGAGATATCACGAGTCTAAACATGAGACTCACCAATGGTTCATATACACTTTATGCAAATGAACAGAAAGCAATTTTTTTTTTACAACACTTTAGTTCCCCTGTGTTTTGAACTGCAATCCATCACGTAAGCTCTGGTGTATAATTTTCCACTCTTGGTGTCATACAGATGCTCCAAAAGTTTCTGGTTTTGGAGTATTTCAGATTTTATGTTTTGGAGTATTTCTGAGTCTCAGTGCTCATTTTTACCCTCTTCTGCAATTCATCTCATCATGGCTCTTCCCAGTCCTCTGTCAGTGCATATCCTGTGGTCCAACCAAGGTCTAATTCCTGTATATGTCTTGCAGCTATCCTGATTACTTATGGTACCCTCTTCCTAATCCATTCAATCTCTTTCCAGCTCTCCTTCAAGACGTGGTTCATGCCTACACCTTCTACACAGGGACTACACCAGTCATGGTCTCTTATATCCTTCCTCAGTTCTCAGAGGTTGCACAGTGCTATTGCCTGAATGTGACAATGAAACACTCTCTTCACTGGATTAGCAACACTTGATTTCCTTTTCTGTGCTAAACATAAGGTTAGAGACCCCAGTAGACCATCAAGTATTATCCTCTAACTTACTCATCCATAAATATTTCCTGGACTCACAGATGGTCAGTTCCTAAGGATGAGGCCATGCATATTCCAAGGAACCATGTCAGGAGCATTGTAAAAGGTTCACTGGTTTCCACTGCAAATTTATTAACAGAGTGGGAATACTTATTAATGAACTTTAACATCTTAGAGTCTGAACAAACATGGTTCAAGAGTTTGAGAATTTACATGTAAATATTTATTTATGCAGAACCTCTCCTGATGCTCTCCCCCGCAAAAAACCTCCCCTACAGTGGGTAAATAAAGGGAGAGACATGAAATCAAGATAGGTGCTCTGGAAGAAAAAAAAAAAAACCTGCTTTGGAGTTTGCCATGTTGGCTTTGGATTTCGCCTACAGGCAGAATGTTGACAGCTGGCAAATGAAGAGAATTTGAGGACAGAAAAGGTGGGCTGAGAATCCTTCCCTACTATTTGGATCACTGTCCATCAGTTTAACTTCTTCCAATGGCAACTAGTTGTGCTGCTGCTAATCTAGCCAGCCACCCACCAGCTCAACTGAGCATATCTTTCAAACTAAAAAACCCCACCCCACCCACAATGGGCTTCTGACATTTCCAATTTTAGAACTTGAACTTGAACTTGAGTTTTCTAGTGAAACAGCCCTCTTTCAGTCCAGGGAGTTTATAAATTAAGTAGAGTCTGTGTAAATATAATTATGTGTGATTTAAGATTTCTTTTTTCAAAAGGAACCAACTCATGAAAATTTCATAGAAGGAAAATCAAGAATCAAGGGCAAGATGTGAAAATGCAAAGAACCATAGAACCAAATGTGTTAAGTAGGAACTTCCTAAAGGGTTTTTACTGTCTCTGGTTATATATTCTACTTATCACCAAAATTGAGACTAACAAGCTTCTGTTTTCCTTAGCAGATCCTTTGCACAGAGGGAGCAAAGGAAGCAGTGTTCAGCCTGTCCCTTCTGGAAGCTGCTCTGGGCACATTTACCCCTCTCCAACCCACCTCAAAGTGCAGCTAATACTGGATCAATCCCAAAGGCTCTGCCAACAACAAAAGGTGTTGACTGCCCCAGCGAAAGGGCTACTTAGCCACAGTACTGTGAACACAGAGGGGTTGTTGCCCTGCTCCTGTTTGTGTGACATCCATGCCAGGTCGGGTCCTTCAAATAAGCTCTTTATGTTCCCAGGAAAGGTGCATAACAGACGTCAGTGGGACAGAGCCAGTGTTTTGAGGTCCCCGATGCATCATGCCAAAGAAGCAAGGAAAATATTTAGATGACAACTAACCCAACGGCAACCAGGCAATGAACCAAGGTGTGCCGTACACTCCAGGAGCTGCTGGAAGCCTCGCTTTCCTTCTCAGTCTTCCCTCCTTCAGAGCCCTGCATCTCTAACTCCAAGCCATGGGAGGATGACACTGGGAGGCTACAGACCTCAGAGTTACGTGTGCTGCTGGGGAAAAAGTGATCTGAAGGTGAAAGACACATCAGGCCATTTTATTTTATAGCTCACCCAGCTCTGTGGCTTTCGTCTTCTCTCCTACGTCCAGCAGAGAGGGGAAAAATCAGAATGTGTATTCGTATTTCATCTCCTAAAGATCAGTAAACTTTTCATTCACAAGGATTCTTCATAGGTCAAATAACTGTTTTAATTTCCTTTGATGGGAAAAACATACAAGAAAAAACTTTACTATAAATTACATAACTTTCATTATAAAAATAGATCATTTTACAATAGCCTCAATAGTCATTTGAAAAACTTAAGTAGAGAACATTATTCATTCATCATCTTCCACCTTGTACCCACCAATGCCTCCTCTATTCCCAGGTACCAGCTGTTTAAGGACAGCTTTGCAAGCTGTTCTGGGGCTGAAGCTCAGACATTCCAGCACCAGTTCTGAGAGCACAAAGGCTTAAAGTTGGGGAACAGGACCTCACCTGTGGCTCGGTGTCACACTTCTCCCTCTGCTGCTCTGGCCAGGAATACAGTAGATACCAGCAGTCCAACTGTTGGAGATGTTTGCCCTACGCACACTCCATTGCCTTGTTCTACCAAGTGGCCAATGGCTAAAAGTTGATGGAGACACAAAGTTTGGATTTTCAATGTTTCTCAAGAACAGAGTGATCAACTGAAGACTGTGATTCTCCACTGATACATGCAGGAAAATTAGCTAGGTGCATGCCTGTAATCCCAGCTACGTAGTAGACAGAGACAGGAGGATTGCAAGATTGAAGCCAGCCTGGGCAACTCAGTAAGACCTGTTTCAAAAAACAAAACAAACAAACAAACTAGGAACCATGTGTGATTCATTTATTTTTATTAATGTATTTATTGGAACTGTTTGGATCATGTAGCATCCATCTATGAAAAAAGCTAAAGCCTTAAGCTGGGTTTTGGGCACCCTAAAGAATGAAGACAAAAAAGTGTCTCCCCCAGACCTAATCTTTTTTGACATCCATTAACACCAAATGTTAGCTATTGAAATAGAACTGTCAACAACAATGCAGGCTTTTGTTCAGCCTTAAGCAGGCAATCAATTAGTAGTCAATGAATGAATGACAGAGGAAAAAAACCAGTTCTCAAGGCCACCATTGATGAAAACACGGAAAAGTTGATCTTCCTCACACAGGTCCTGTGGCTGCTTGCTTTGGGGACACAGGGGCCTCTGGACAAATCCAGTCTGGACTTTAGGCAAGTCAGGGCCACACCCACACTCACTTCCCATCTTTCACCCAGGCTGGTCCCAAAGCTCTTGTCTAGCTGGGCTGATGGATGGGCCCGGAATGGCCTTGTTTGCTGCCAGGGTGAGGCACAGCAGCTTTTAACAGCCCTGCAAGTGACCCTTGTCAGCATTTTCAAGGCAGGAAGCACAGAAGAATAGAGTGTCCACTTAGAGCCACCACAAAAGCAGTGGGAGGAGGATCTTCTTCCCCTTGTAATGGGCCAACAGGCTGGTCACTCTAATTACACACACATACACATACACACACACATACGCACACACGCACGCATGCACACACATGCACATATACACACAGTGTTGGGGGGGCACAGGGAAGGGAGACTTGAAAAAAGGAAGCAAAAGTGCTCTCTATCAATTCTAGCTTGGCCCCTTCCCACACTGGAAGGCAACTGAAACATGCACCACTTTGGTTTTTTGGGTTTTTTTTTTTTTTTTTTTAATTTGGTACTGGAGATCCGAACTCAGGACCTCACACTTGCCAGGCAGGTGCTTAAGCCACTGAGCCAAATCCCCAGCCCTACATGCACCACTTTGTGCCTTGAACAAGGACAGGAGGTAACAGAAGTCCCCATCCAGGCTCATTTCTGGCTTTTCCTGGCCTGGTTTAGCGAAAACATGCGCGACACTGGCCTATCCAGTGCTGTGATTTCTGATTACAGAGACACACAGAAGGGAGCCCACATTGTGCAAAGCGTACAGAAAATTATAAATACAAGTTAACAATGGGGACTTGGAAGCACCTACTAAGTAAAGGGACTCAAAGGTTGCATTTGCTTAGCCTCCTGGTAAATCTGCCTCAAGGCTGATGGATGTGCACAAATGCTCTTCTTCTTGAGTTTTGGCTTCCTGACCAGAAGCCAAATCAAAGTGGGTGGTAAGGAACCACTCTTCGTGTGCAATGAGTCAGGAGGAACTGCCCTCTCTGTATCTTTGTTCTGTGTTTTGCTTCCTCCCTCCCACCTAAATGCTGCACAAATGGATGTAGATGTTTGCTTGTTGAGTCAGAGCCAGGGTGTGCCACCCTAAGAAAATTGTAATAGGCCCTCACTTCCTGGTTTGCAAATGAGTGCAGCCCCATTGGTGAGCACCTGGCTGGGAGGGCACCCTATGCCTGGGTCACTCACCCAAGTAGGCACTGGACAGCATGGCCGGGTACCAACTGAATATGATGCATCGAGGAAAGCAAAAGCAGAAGTAAGAAGCAGCCCTTTCCTCAGTGTGGGAACCAAATCTCCTGAACTCTGGAAGCTCCTGACCCTTGGTTATACCAGATGGGAAAAACAGGGAAAAGGGACAGCATTGGAACTGTGTGATGGGAATAGTCAGGTGGTCATGCTGCCCCTGGATTGCTTCATCCATGAAATGGAGCTGCATCTCACAGTTTCCTTTGCCTCTCTCACTCACATTGAAGGATCCTTCAGAATGGGATTGTACTCATGCTTTCCTGCAGCCAGGGATAAAGTTATCCCTGGTCCCCTCTGCCCTAGAATATTCTCTAGAGTTTTGGGCTCTATCTTCAAGCTCATTGTAGGCCATTTCCACACTCTCTTGCCTCCATCCCCATCCACCTGCCTCAGGTAATACAATCCTTTGCAGAGGATGCTTTTTGGGGTATTTAATAAACAATATAGGGCATGACCTTGTCCTGGGGCCCCTTTTGACAGAGGTTGCACAAATCTGATTTCATGGGTTCATATGAAGTTGAGCATACAAAATTGCTGTTACTCAATCATGCTGACATCCAAAAATAGTAACAACTTTACTAGTGTCAATCTAATAAAGAAGTCTGGTATTCCAATATTAAAACTATGTCATCTGACACCTGCTGTGTTTCCTAGAGCTATATGTAGGTTTGGAAGTTGATGTGGGGAAAGGAAACATGTGTATTGTTTTCTGTAAACTAAGAGCTTCTTAAGTAGGGGCATTTTTGGAGATTTTGTCTGGAGATATTTGTGGTTGTCATAGTGGGGTGGGAGGTACTACTAGCAATGTAAGGGACAGAAGCCAGAGATGCTGCTAAACACCCTGAAATGCACAGGGAAGCCCCTAGAACAATGAATTACATGGCCCAAATATCAGTAGTACATACAGGTAGAGTATCCCTTATCCAGAATGCTTGAAGACTAGAAGCATTTCAAACTTCAGATGATGGTGGTAGGGAGGTGACATCTCCAAATACATGAAGACATATTAAAGCTAAGGCTCAAGTCTAAACATGAACTTCGTTTATGTTTCATACACACTTTATAGTTAGAGCTTAAAGGTGATTTTTTACATCATTTTTAGCACACCTGCATTTTGACTACAACCTGACACAGAAGGTCAGGTATGGAGTTCTCACTTGTGTAGTTATGTCGACTGTTAAAAATATTTCAGATTTTGGAACATTTTAAATTTTGGACTTTGCATATCTGAGTTTGTCAGGATTGTTCAACCTGGCCTGGTAAGGTTGAGAAAATGTGGTGCTCTCTGGGCACCCAAAGCCTTAGATGTGTACTTAAGCAACTACCCTGAGAACAGCTCTGTCTCCCATTGGAGGACACCGAGCTCACCTCCTCTGCTCTGAGTCCAGTCACAGTGGCTGCAGGGCGCTCCACCAACCCTCCTTTCAGCAATACCCCTTCAGTGGGCTAGTCACCAGCTCTCCAAAGGTTCTCCACCAGCGCTGCACAGTGGCCTGACCTCATGGGTATTTGCTCAGTATCCTGAACCCCCACCTCCAACCCCTTAACCAGAAAATACTCTCAATTCCTGCACCCTTGAAGTCACTTGCTTCTTGCAGCAGCATGCAAAGCTCACCAAAGGCTGCTATCTCCAGGCTCATAAACCACACTGCACAACCTTCCCTCCATGAGAGAAAACTCCTTCTGGCCAGCTGTGGCAGGCGGGCTCATGCCATTTCCTGGAAAAGACCCTGTGCCGCTCCATCTCGGTGATGGAGAGGAATGTAAGAGGCCCCAGAGCATGCTACACTTAGCCTCCCCAGGTTGCTGCTGCTGTGTCCTCCATTAGACAGAGAGCATAAAAGAGGCTGAGTAAATCCAGTTCCTGTTCACTACACATGAGCTGTATTTATCCTGCATATGCAACCGACTCGGCTCGCTCCAACTTCTTCCTTTGGCAGAAAGTCTGTATGAGGCTCAGGCACATTCACATTTATTTATGAATTTGAACCTGAGGTATGGCCACAAAAAATCGCCCACTCAAAGAAATGGAAGGAATGCTGGGAATCATCTAAACAAGGCCAAATCAGAATTTCCAAAAATAACAGTCACAACATTGCACTCCAATGAAGGAGATTCCTCGATCTCCTTGGAAAACCCTGCCCAGTATCACATAATCCCAGCCTCACCCCACCCAGCTGCAACCAAATGCTCCACAATAAAATGGGGAGGGGTGGATAGTTTTGAAAATACAGCTGGAGACATATGATCCTGTTCCAAGATACACTTAGCTTGTTGGAACTTAAAACCTGCCTGCCGTTTGCAAAACGACACAGAGTACTGGCAGATGGAGGAGAGAGAAAAGGCTAAATGTATTTTAATAGGACCATTAGGATTATGTCAAAAGGTGAGAAAAAAGCATTTGCCTGCCAAGAAAATAAGCATTGGTCTAAAAGAAATAGAATGCATTCCATCATTTCCTCATTTCCCAGTGTGTTTTTTTTAAAATTCTTCTTATGAGAACTGATTCAGTAGAAGGGAGAGACCCTAGGTCATGTACAGCAGGCAAATGTAAGTTTCTTAAGCCAAGCACTGCGGGCAGAAATACTTAAAGGCAGAAAGGAAAGCACATTGGTTTTGGTTAAGTCAAACAGGATCTGTACAACTTGAAGACTTAACCGCACAGAAGTAGGCTTACTTTTGAGAAACCAACTACCCATATCTTTAGCGCTAGTGTTCATAAATAATCTTTTTTTCTGCTTCATGGTACTGGCTATTACACCTTGGAGTTACACAGAGATGTTCAAAGCAGAACAGAGATTTTCATCTGAACCAGAACGTGTTCTACATCTGATTGCTTACTCTGACCTCGATCAACACCACTGAAGAAAAGGCAGGACTGAAATCGCTCCTTGACTGTGGCGGGGACAGGTGATTTAGTTGTCCAACTCAGAGAAGAGACAGTTCTCTAAATCCTTGGCTTCTATTTGGATCTGGTAATAACAAAAAATAGTCTACACTGGAATGGCTTTTTGCCACTGACAAGGCAATTTAACACGCATTTTCTCTTGAACTCCTCAAGGGAAAAAGAAAACCAAAATGTAAGCTTTCTGTTCCCATTTTACAGAGAAGGAAACAATTCAAGAAATGGATGAGACCTTCCACAGTGAGCTCAGGGAGAACAGAGATGAAAGCCCACTCAAACCTGATTCCCAGAGAAAATCCAGACTCTGAAAGCAGAACCTCAAGATCATTTGGACATTTTTAATAAACAAAAAGAGAGAGAGAGAGAGAGATACAAAGAGGCTAGCAGTGATCGGCATGCTGACATGGTGACCTCAGCAACTCCCTGTCAAAATAGTGGAGCCATGGGCCTGGCAGTGCAGGACTGAAATCCCAGCACTCTAGAGGACGAGGGAGAAGGATTACAAATTAGAGCCCAGCCTGGACAATTTAGTGACTTGGTGAGACTTTGTCTCAAAATAAAAAGGACTGGAGATACAGTTGCATTCTAAGGCCCTGGGTTTAATCCCCAGTACCACACACACACACACACACACACACACACGATGCAGAGTGAAATAGGACATTATCCCCCCTGGATAACACTGTGCAGTTAGTTACATCTGACATCACCTGTGTGGTAATGATGTGCTCTGAAATACTTCAGCATGAATTAGGGGGGTCTGTGTGCTGATTACAGTCTATGACCTCCAGGTTGTTAGCTACCATTCAATCTCTACTACTCACAAATCCACCAAATGTGACAAGAGTGTATCAAAAAACCTAACAAGAAACACCACCAGAGGGTTGGTGATTAGAATGAAATTTTGTTTCTCTTTTAGTGAAGTGGTTAGTGTACAATATTTTTCAGAAGAAAAGCTACCCGTCCTCGCATGAATACAGCATAAGAATTCTATGGCCTTTAATTGTAATATTTTAGAAGCAACATGGTAGGCCTTTAACTCTGCTTAAGCCTGTGCCACTTTATTTGTGGGGACACTGCCACATAACCCAAAGACAGGTTACTTCAGACAGCACTCATGGTGGGGTGGGGGGGTGCACTCCTGTAATCCCAGCACTTGGGAAGCTGAAGCTGGAGGATCACAAATTCAATACCATCATGAGCTACGTAGCATGACTGTCAAACAAAACAAAAACAACCCACCCCTCTCCCTACAAAAACACAAAACAAACCTATGACGCAGAGCACTTGTCGAAGTGCCTGAGAACCAGAATGTCACCTCACCAGCCTACCACATTTACAAATAAAGGGTTGGTCCAAGACTTGGCTTTCAACCTGGCCATAAAGCTGTGATGGATAAGCTGTGCGACCTTCACCTCTGTTATGTTGTGTTTTATTCTGTTCTGGAGATTGAATTTAGAGTTTATTTGTTTTTTTGTTTGTTTTTTGTCCCAAGAATCAAACTCACAACCTTGCTATATCCCCGGCTGAATTTATAGTCTAGCTCCACCTGTGTCTGAATTGCAAGAGGCCGCCCACACTTACTAAATAAATCTGACAATTGCTCAGGGGGTGATGGGTCTGAGGACCCTCCTAGGTGCTGACAATGAAGGAAGGTGGGTGGCCACTAGGAGAGAAGAGCAGGCAATTCTAGGCTCACACCCTCACCCAGAGAGGAGGGGAAGGAAGCAGAGCAAAGGACCGGCAGGGGGAGAGCACCCCAGCCGCAGAGCTGCCATCCCTGTTCTCAGTCCCACCATCCGCACCAAGAGAGAAGAGGGCATGGGTAGCGGAAGCAGCAGCTCCTTCACAAACAAGAACTCAGGGCCCTGAGAAAGAAACCCTCCCAGCCGCAGAGCCAGGGTAGGGCGGTGAAGAAAAGAACAGCTGACATGGAATCAAGCTGCTCCATGTGGGCCACGTCCCATGAGAAAAGAACAAGTGGACAAATGGGCACAAGGATGATACAACTGGAAAAGAATGGGAATGGACCCGAACCAGAGCCCCCACCTCTGTCATGCTGCGCCAGAACCAGTGTCCCCGACCTGGATACCATCGGGACATGCGGTCAGCACGTGAGCTGCATACCTGCCAGTCCTGTGAGCCACCCTGGGACTTCCTTTCCCCACTGGCCTCACATTCTCATCTCCAGTCTTTTGCAACACACCTGTCCTTGGCAGGTGTGGTGGCGCATGCCTGTGATCCCAGCACTCTGAGAGACTGAGGCAGAAAGACTGCAGGTTTGAGCCCAGCCTGGGTAATTTAGTGACTTACAGAGACCCTATCTCAAATGAACAAATAAATAAATACATAAAGGCTGCCAGGCTAAGGATGTAGCTCAGTGTAAAGGCTCTGTATTCAATCCCAGTACCAGGAGAAAGGAAGGGAGAAGAGAGAGGAATGTTGGGGAGGGAAGAGAGAGGAGAAGGGGATGAGAAGAGAGAGGGGAGGGGAGAGGAAGAGAGGAAGAGGAGGGAGGGGAGCAAAGCAAAGCAGGGGATAATGACAAATTTCAGCAAACTACTGAGGGCTTGGAACCAGCAGGACTTGCACCCTCAGTTTTTACAAAAAAAGGGAGGGGATGATGAAGAGGCAGAGGACGAGGAAGAGGGAAAAGTGATGTTAGAACAGTTTTCAAGACATTTTAGGAAGATTTCTGATTTAATCAGCAGGCATGAAAAGAAACTGAGAATCAATGCTTTCTCATTATGTCATTTAAGACACTACTTAATCTCATGAGTGGCTACTGTCTGCAACCATCTCCCACCCCAGAGAAAACCTAGCACTCCCCCCCAAGTCCTGCCAGACAGAAACATCCTGAACTGTCCTCCAGGAAAGGCAATCTGTCCTAAATACTCAGTGGAAGAGGCTATGTCATCACCCACAATAGCCACTATAAAGTTTCATTTTCTTATGAAATGCAAGGACAATTTCAAAGTAATGACATGTATTCTTCAAAATAAGTACTGTACGAAGTCAACTTTTAACCCTGGAAATCTCTCCTGAAGATGCTCCCCACTCACTTATGGCTGTAAATTCTTTGATAATACATCAGGTGATTACATATCAATTGGGCAGGATAGGAGAGAATCTTATTAAAGACCTATTTTTCAAGAAAGCAGGCATTATCAAGGAGCTGGGGCTGGCAAAAGCGGGTCAGGACAAACCATAGGAAACATTGGCAAAGGAGGATAAAAGCAGACCTTCTGCTGGGCATGCAGACCTGGAAGGCTGAGGTGGAATTGCTGAGAGTTTGAGGACAGCCTGGGTTATACAGTAAGAGTCCAAGACTGGCCTGAACTGTATAGCAAGACCTCATCTCAAAAAAAAAAAAAAAAAAGCAGACCTTCTGGGCATGGTTAGGGTCATCCATAGAACCAAGAACAGACTAAGGATAACATTCAAATCACAGCCATCCCAAGGTAAATGAATGGCCCACACACTGGAAACTTCACACCTTACAATTCCCTGTGCCTAACATTAGATAAGGAAAAGTTCTGATTGGCCCTGTCAGCCCATTGCGTGCTGGGCCATGGAGAGGTGGGTTAAAGGAACCATGCCTAGAACCGCAGGGTGAGGCATATCCAGATAAATTGCTAATATACTGAATAGGCAAATGACCTTCTCCACACCCAATCTGAAAGGGACAACTGAAGATCTGCACACAGAAGTATCCTTCACACACACACTCCACCCAAAGCCCATCTGAAGCCCTGTGTGATTAATACACAAATTGAGTAGGACAGTTGCTCTTGAATTCAATCACTCAGGGTAAAATGCTCAATCACCAGAGTCTCTGGACCTACTAGGATCTAGGGCTATGCTGGGTTAAGAGGATCCTTTCCCTCTAACCTCCTAGGTCTTTTGGTTGGGCCCTATAAATGATAGTGAAAAGACAGATTAATGAGAGGAGAAACAAACAGCAGTTTGTAAACCATACATCCTGCTTCCACACCAGAGCACTCAAAGGGTGGTTAGAATTGGGGGTCCTCATTACCTGACAGAAGGAGGAGAGGGGAGGGGGAGCCCTTTGTGCACAAACAAGGGGTTGTTAGGAAAGATAACAGCTTCAGAGAAGAGGTGGGGGACAGGACAGCCTCCTGACATGCTCTGTTTGGGTGACTTGGAAACTTCTGGTCTCCAAGAAGAGATTACAGGGTTGCTCCCCAGGAGGGGATTCATGATAATTGAGTTCTTTTGAGAAACTCCACTTTTAGACCAATAAGGGATTTCAGCAATTTGAATGCCTTCAGCTCAAATAATTCTTATGCTAAAAAAGCACATTTTAGAGGTTGGAAGGTCCTGGGCTCCCTCAGAGAAAATAACAACATGGGCCAGTGAGTGCCCTTAAAAGGTGGGAAAAGCCAGGGGCTGCCCACCTGGGGTTTTCTCAAAAGCCTCCTCAGTATCCCCACACAGGGTGCTGCAAGTCGCCCCTTTCACAGTAACTTTAGCATCGAGGCCTCTGGGATGACAACCTCACTTAAACCCAGGCAGGGAGGACAGGGGGCAGAAGGGAAGTGGGTCCCTCAAAACTCAGTGGGCCAAGAATTGGAACTCTTCTCCCCCCAAGGTGGCTCCTTCTACCACCTCATGTATGACCGGGCAGCCCAGAATCTGAACCTCTTGTCCAGTACAAAACAGAGATCCAGTCCGTCAGGCTAATGCCTTCTGCATGAGATTAAAAGACTTTCAAAAAGAAAAGAAAACCGGAAGAGACCACATGCATGTCCTCCTACCTACCCACCCTAGGAAAAATGGAAGCCTTTTACTCTCTTTTGCCAAAGTTTGTTTGGCTGGGAATAGCTTCTTTTCACCAAAGCCTCCAGGCTCTTTACCAGCCAGGGGCCAACAAAGAAGCTTAGAGAACCAAGGAACAAATCAACCAAAACAGCTCACAGAGAGCTGGGACAGGAAAGCCCCGTTTCAGAAGCCAACTTCCATCCTGCCTCTCTCACTGAACCCAGCCAGTGAGGCCTCCAATAAAGCCAGCAAGGTAGGATCTGCCCCTCCACAGCATGGCAGGCTAAAGAAGCCATCCAGAAAACTTGTCTCTTCCCCTTATCCCAACTCCGTCCTAAAATTATTAACATTCACTTAGAAAGAAGGGGACGGGGAGGGGCTCCGAGCTTGCCCTCTCTTCAGTTTGCCAGGGAAGAGCCCCACCCCCTCGGCACAGCAGGTGCACTGCCACTCACAAAGCACAGAGACCGCTTGGAGCTGAAAGGCTAAGAAATTACTTGTTCTCTTTGTCAGCTGCTCCTACAGGCCATGTGAATCCTGCTTTGGAGGGCGATATTGTGTCCCTTGGTTAAAAAAAAAATAGGCTCAGGAGGAAGGTTTTAAGGTGGGGTGGCAGGAGAGAACAGGGGCGAGGGTTGGGAAGCAAGAGTAGAAAGGACTTGGGCACCAAGGGCATTTAGGAAAAGCGATGGGACATGGTGCTGGGTTAAAAGGTCCATTTTGAACTTTTTGGAAAACTCCAGGTGTACATCCTTGGGCTGTATGGGCAGGAATGGAATGGAGATGACATCCAGAATGGCTAAAACATACAGTAGGGTGACCAGAGAGCAGCCCTAAGAGAAGCACACTCCATGTATATTAAAGAAAAATAACTGTAAACTATTGCTCTACTCAGCACCTGCCTTCTGCCACAGAGGAAGCTAATTGATTTCAACCTCCTGGAAGTGCCACCCTTGGGAGGGAGTGTGTCTTCAAAGTGACACCCCTCAGTCGATTTTTCAGCCTGGCACTGGGCTGCGATGCTATTGGCCAAGTGGCCACCAGCACCTGAGTCTCAGAGTCCTCTGGTGTCCTCTTCCTGGGCTCTCAGATCTGCAGGGGGGATCTGCCAGCCTCAACCGCCCACATGGTGGGGAAGCACATCTGGCCCAGGCCAAGCATAAGCTGACTTGGAAGACTAGACCTCACTGAACTTTCTTCCCCTTGCAAAAGTCTCCTTGATTGTCAAGGGAAAGTTATTTATTTTGCTTTAAAAAAGATAAGACAGAAGAAGTAATGGCTTCAGCATGTCCTCTCTTCAGAGCTTCCCCAAGGGAGCCATCAGAAGAGAAGACCACAGGCTACAAAGCCAGCTGGGTCTGAGAGTTTTTGCAGTGATCCTGCCATTGAAAGGAACGACTTGATCGGAACTCAGGACACACAACGGCAACCAGGACAGATGATTAGGTTAAAAGGGAATGTAGAAGAATAGCAAGTGTGAGTTCCATTTTCTGCTTATCTTTTAGTGTTCCTGTGAAATCTGAAAACTAAAACCACCTAAGTCTACACACAGCTTTGGACACTAAGGACTAATGCTGCTATGTCCCACCTCCATGAGCCCCATCTGACATCCCACATCAATGGGACTTTTCTACTCCACGCAGTTTTACTATTTCTGTGGAAGTTAGTGGCAAGTGTCTTGGCTGCTCATTGCAGGGGTTTCCTAAAGGACACACTGACTCTTCTGTGGAAAACAGACAAGGTAGGCCCCAAACATTCTCAACTCCTCACCTCAAAATCTTCACACTGCTATTTCCACTGAGCCTGGAACCCTGTGTTGTGATCCTCCCCCATTCTAATCAAACCTCCACCCTGAAAAGATGCCATTTAAACAAATGTCCAATTCTCAGCTCATTTCCTTCTGGATACACTACATGACTGAAGCCCTAAGTGGGACCTTCCTGATCACAGTAAACACAGGTTGTTTGAGGAACCAGCATCAGCTGATGGGATTCGGAGTACAGGACTGCCTGAACTCTCCTTCTCTGCCTAAAAGCAGATCCCCACAAAAGAATTCAACTACCATACAACTTCTCCCAAAGTTCACAGTCAGTAAAGATTGATTCCTATTACTAGACAGAAGTCCAGTATAGTACCAAGATAACAAATCAAGGAAACAGACACTGTCTCAAGACCATCATACTTCCCATCTACTCTCCTAAGGGTCTACTTATCTTTCCTAAAAGCCATTTGTTTTCCCACAAGTGCCCTTTCTCCCCCTCTGATTCCCCAATTAAGATGTTATAAAGCTGTAAGTTCTAACAACCTCTTTAAATCACATTTTTCTGTGAATTCTTGTGTATTTAAATGAATAAAAAAATCTATCTGTTCTCTTGCTAATTGGTCTTTCATCAGTTTAATTTTGCAGTCTCCCCTGCAGAACATAGGAGGATAGAGGCAAAGAGTCTCCTCCCTTCGATACAACAAAGTAGAGGACAGGTATGTGTAGGCAAGACCAGTAGAGAAAAAGTATCTACCCATGATGAAAGTTAATGAAATACTAACTAATATGTATTAACCCACTAAAGTCCAAGTTACTGAACAGGCATTCCTTTGAATGTCTTTTGAATACCTTTGGCATTCCACTAACATGGAACATTTGTTGTAATTAAAAGAGTCAATATTGACACATAAAACCCATACTTCATTCAGATTTCCATCCATCATTATTAACTAAAGTCCATACTCTTATTCAGATCTAGTTGTTATCAAGTTTTCTTTTTCTGTTTCAGGATCCTATGCAGGAAACCATGTTACATTTCACTGAGTGTCACTTTAGACCACTTGTGCTGTGACAGTATGTCAGGCTTTCCTCATTTTTGATGACCTTGGCACCTTTGAGGAGGACTGGTTAGTTATTATGAAGATATTCCTCTTTTGGGATTTGATTTGTCTGCTGATTTCCTCATAATTAGACTGGGGTTATGGGTTTAGGGGAAGAAGATCACAGGTAAAGTATGAGTTGTAGCAGGTCAGATCAAGGGCACACTGTCAGTGTGACTTGGCACTGTGGAAGTAGACCTCGATCGCCTAGCTGAGGCTGTGCTCAACAGGCTTCATCTGCCAAGTGCACCGTGAAGTTATTCGTTGTGCCTCTCTTCCACACTGTACTCTGCAGAGAGTGGTGACTGCGAGCAGCCCACACTTACGGAGGGAGGAATTATCTCCCATTCCTTAAAAATTCAAATATCTATATAAATTATTCAAAAAATTTCCTGACAGGTTTGTTCCTCTTTCTACTTATTGATTTACTCAGACACTAACTTATATAGAAATGGACCCACGGATGATTATTCTATGCTTTGGTTTATAACCCAGTACGACTCTTTCATAAAATGGCTCATATGGTAGCAACTTTGCCATTTGGGAGCTTGTGTAGCTTCCTTTTCTGGTTGCTGAGACAAAATACTCAACACCCAGAAGTTGAGGGAGGAACAGTTTATTTAGCTCACAGTTTGTAGAGGTTTCAGTTCATGATTAGCTGGCTCCAAGGCAGAATGGATGGCATCAGGCATCATAAAGGAGAAATGGTCAGTGGCGGGCAGAAGGTTGTTTTACTAACAAGCAAGGGGGCTGAATAGCATCTTTCTGCCCCTTTTATCTTACCAGACTACTCAAGGTAGGAACCACTCACACCCTAAATCTTCATGCCCTTGCTCTTAGCATTGCACCATGAATTAATTTCAGTGTCACACACTCCAGATCCACCCACCACTGAAAAAAACCCACCTGTGATTGCATGAGGCTTTGGGAGGACATTTAGACCCAAGCCATAACAAAACTCTTCTGACTGGTTCTTGTGTCGCTCTGAAATGTCCCCAGAGTTGTGGGATTTGGGGGATTTTTTTAAAAGAGTTTCCTTACTTGCTAGAGCTATAAGATGTTCCCAGTCATCTTGTACGTTTCCTGCCCCAGACATAGAATCAGCTGTTTCTCTAAGAACCTCCTAGACCATTTTTCATGAAGAAATTGAATTTTCATCACAACACAGAAGAGTGACAGTGCAGACAAGAGCAGAAGAGAAAAAAAGTCGAATTGAGCTGAGGAAAGTTGAGTGATTGGTCTTCAAGAACTGCCATTGAGGTGCCTCCTTAATGCCTGAATGCCCAGATATCCTAGTGGTAAGTGCAACTCAAGTTCATGCTTCCATCAAGTTTTTTTTTTTTTTTTTATCTGTAACAGTTTACCATTTGTCTGATTAATGCATTTGTGTGGAATTGTTTTAGAATTGTATGCCTCAGTAAATTACAATGTGCTTCATGCCATTGTCATTCTAGAACTGTTTGGGAGTAGTTCAAACTACAAATGTTAAATTCACAGATTTAAAAAAATCCTACAGCAACAAACAAATAACATCCAGGTTATACTACCCTCCTGTACCCTGCTCTCAGCCAATGATCTGGGGTCTGGAGGCAGTACCTATTTTTTCTTTCTTTCTTTCTTTCTTTCTTTCCTTCTTTCTTTCTTTCTTTCTTTTCCCTGTGATGGTGCTGCAGCTGAAACTCAGGGCTTCTCGCACGTTAGGCAAGCACTCTATAACTGAGCCATACTCTCGGGCCCAAGACTGTCATTTGACTTGTCATGATAAGCCCATTTCCTCTGGGGTCTGTTAGCTGACTGAATTCTTACTACAGAGTTAATGACTAATATCCACTGGCTTCTTAATTACATATGTATTTTAATAAAGGCCTTTGAAATTTTTAGAAAGCTAAGATTTAAATCTAGTCATTCTGGCTCCAGTGTCCATGCGCTTTAACAATACACTGCCTCTGAATACCATAATTTTAATTTATTCTACAAACACTCATGGAGTGCCTGCTCTTGACCAGCTTCTGTCTCCAACAGATGGAGAAAGAATGTATTACTGGGATGCTCAGGCAGGCTCAAAGGCTCGTGCTCAGAGGCCTTGCCACACTTTCCTTTCCACCCTCAGACATCCCATCTGCAGCTCATGCACATCCACCAAAGCGACCCATGGCCATTCCCATCATGCCCTCTGTTCGCCTGCCTCTGAGGGCTTGTCCAAGCTGCTACTAAAAAGCCTTCTCTCCTCCTGCTACCCAGTGAAATATTTCCTCCATAAGGCTCAGCCCTAATCCTATTTCTCTATAAAGTTTCCAGAGCCCCAGGATATGATCCATCTCTCCTATATATATATATATATATATATATATATATTTGTGCATTTATTATAGACCTCTGGTGGATGGTGAGTTTCTTAAAAGCAGAAAATGTGCCTTTTCTACCTTCTATATCCAGCACTAATATATATGCACAATACAACACAGTAACATGACGAGTGCTCTAAAAACATCTGTTCAAATGGATGAATGACATGTTTGGGAGCCCTTAGGAACCTAACTCTATCCTAGAGACACTATTCCAATTTTCAAAAAGTTGATGATCTAATTGAAGAGATTCTGGAGAAAAATAAAACTCACTGATAGGAAGGCAGGAGATGAGACAGAAACACAGCAACTGAAGACCTACCATGTAGTCTTTGGCTCCAACATCAACTCTGTGAACAGGCAACTTAATGGATTCTTTTGTTTGTTTGTTTTTATTTTGTTTTTTGTTTTTTGAGATAGGGTCTCATTGTGCAGTTCAGACTGGCCTTGAGCTCACTTTGTAGTTCAGACTGGTCTCAAACTCACTACGATTCTCCTGCCTCAGCCTCCCAAATGCTGGGATTACAAGCGTGTGTCACCATGCCCAGCTATCCACTCTTCTGAGCCTCAGCTTCCTCCCCAGTAAGAAGACTGAAGGGGCCCAGCTCAAACAGCTATAATAAACCTATAATTGTGAATTCCAAGAATTGTGAATACCAAGAATATTTCCTCCACGGTATGACAGGGTTCAGGACATGATATCCCACGCTATCATGGTGCCTTGGCATTTAAGAAAATAGCAGAAGCAAGGTCATCACTCTTCTCTCTCCCCACCCCATGTCTCTCCCTTGAAGCAGATCCCATGTCTCTCCCTTGAAGCAGAAAGGCGCCTCCATCTACCCAGAGGACAGGAATGACCTTATCTCAGGAGACACCAGGGTAGGGAAGAATCAGAACAAACAGGCCTTGCTAAGTTCCTGGACTTTGTTACCATTCAGTTACACCCTCTCTGTCCTATCATATTTATGTATGTCTGTCAATTCTTCCTCAACTTGAGCACAAAAATACACACGTTTCCCAATGTCTTTGGGTGTTCATTTCCAAAGGCCCCTGCATCCTATAAAACCTGTATTAAATAAATTTGTATGTTTTTCTCTTGTTAGTCCAACTTTTGTTATAGGGGTCTCAGCAGGATCCCTGCAATGGGTAAAGAAAATAAACCTTCTTTTTCCCCAAGTATATCCTACAAGATGGGTGAGATATCCAATCTCTCAGCCTAGAGCTGCAGAAAGTTCCTCTCTCTGTGCCATCAAGAAGCCATGAACAAGATGAAATCAATAAAATACAAATGTACACACTCTGGGAAAGTGTTGCCATATTGGCGAGTTATAATGACAGATCAACTAGAGAGGGGCAGGTCTGAGTGGAGTCCAGGAGGAGAGCTGGGAAGGAAAAGGTGATTAGGGCTAACCCATCCATGAATCTGGCCACCGACACCATCATTAGAACCACTCACTCAAGTGCCAGCCTGCCCTTTTCTCAATCTAAAATCTCCCTCAGAGCCATCCAACAAGTCTCACTCTGATTCTCTGAAAACTGAGCAACATTCTAATGACTAGTTTGGCTTTCCAATTTGTGGTATAATGAGAGAGGGGAAGTTTTCCTCCTTTAGCAGCTAGAATAAGACTTCCTCTCAGGGACAGTCCTATATTTACCAGGAAGAAGTCTGTTGGTTTGCCACGTGAGTTAAGAAAGGAGAATGTAACCAATACACACACACACAAAAAAAAAAATAGTGCTGCTCTGCCTTCTTAGGTGAGGTTTCAATATCTGACAGTCCTTTATTTTGTGAGCATGCCAATGAGTTCAAGTCTATAAGCTTGACTATGAGTTCAGTCACAGTGAAAACTACCTGGCATGATGAATATGTAAAGAATTTGAAAATTACAGGAAAATCAGAATTAAGGGTATGCAGGATAGAAGAAAGAGAGCAGCCAAAGACATTGGGCCCTGGGTGGAAAGTAAAGAGAACTGAGAGAAAACAGAAATACCTATGAGGCGCCAGGCATGGCCAAGGCCCGTGTAGGCTATTTAGAGAGTCCTTGTCTCAAACCCCCCCAAAAAGGAAATACATATCTAATGGGGATTTTTATTGGCTTGTTGTTGAGTACATGGTGTAAGTCTCCTTCATCTCCCTGATGAGCAAGCTATAAAGTCTCTGCTGTTCTTTTGAAGAATCTTAGGAGGTTCTAAATTTTGCTTCCAGCCTGGCCCAGAGACTACATATAAGACCATATCATGCAGAGTGGAGGGGATGGTTGAAAACCAGGCTTTACCAGGAGGACAAAGGCTGAGGCAGGGATCCCCCGGGTAGGATGCCCTGGGTGGTTGTCATAAATATTGCAGCATTCCAAGATAACACCTGGGCTTTCTGTGACATGAATCACCCGTGATGGGAGTTAGATTGGGTTGCATCAGTCTTCAGAGGAGGATCACCTGGGGACAGATCCAGCTGGGGAACAGGCAGGGGAATAATGCATGGGTTTATCATCATCAATGCAGATCATGCCACCAACTAATACTCTGCAGCCACCTGAAGGTCTGTGGATGGATACATACACCCAGACCTCACTTGTGACCTTGGTGGGTAGCATTCCAAAACTGAGAGAAGACTGCAACTATCCAAAACTTTCACAGGGCTGGGAATGTAGCTCAGTGCACCTACCTAGCATGCTTGAGGTTCTGTGTTCAAGATGTTCATACCCCACCATATACCCCACACACACACACACCAAACACCACTGTTCTCACAAAACTCCATCTTATTCAGAACAAACAACTCCCTGTAGCTTTCTAACTAGTACCATGTGGACTGGCTCAACAATTCCCTCATTGTCAGAAATAGCCCCAAAGGAGGTGATCAACCAAGAAGAATGGACAATGGCTCTCAGAAATCATCTCTGAATCTGAGAGTTTGCTGACTTGTTTTGCAAGTAGACAGGAACAAGGAAGAAACAATGCTGAAGAGGGCCACTGGAGCTGGAAAACCCCTACCCTCATAGATGCATATCCTGCTCCACCTAAATTAGTAATTACTTTAAGGGATTAAAGAAAATGGCATGTAGGAAAAGGGAAAACCCACGAGAAGACTATAGATGCTGCATACCTCAGAAGGTTGGAGCATCTGGCTTTATGCGTCCCTATGGTAAGGGAAGACCACACCAACCTTGGCAGCACCAACGGCAGCTGTGCAGAAAGAAGCCAAGATCAAGAAAATGCAACAGCAAAGAGCAAAGGGAAACATAAATCAAAAAATCTCCAGTAAGGATCAGATACTGCTTTCCTGAGTATGCACACATCCTCTGCCTAAGTGAACCAGTCTGAAACACAAGTCATAATAATGTAAGCCAGGTGCGTAAACTTCCTACCATACTGGCTGGCAAGACCATTGATGTAGAGTAATAATAGCAGCAACAACATCTGAAGTGCATCTGTGTTTCAATACATAACAAGCAGATTTTCTTTCTTCCTCAAGTAGGTGCCTGTTCTACATTTATGCTGTGATAGTACCAAGGAGACTGGGAACCATGATCCTTCTTAGAAACAACCCTTCCAGCTTGGAAAGGAACATTGGTGTTTTGCTGTCTTGTTCTAAAGAAAACACTGATGACAAGTGATGAGATGTTGCTTCACAGAAGCAACCGGGAGTCTTAAATTGCAAAAGATATGGATGCTCAGAGGTAACGCCAAGCAAACATAAAAACTAGAAGCTTAGGAAGCACCAAAAGTAATCTTTCCCCAGATACATCTTTCAGACTGCCCTCTTCCATTAAGAAGGGAGTAGGGGACCAAAATAATGTCCTCTGGAACACAGGCAACATTTTCCAGAAGATCTCAGAATTGAATAAAAATCCATTCCCTTTTTTGAGCAGTGTCTCCAGGCAGCCTTTTTGAGATTGCAAACTGAGACTCTCAAAAGCTGGCTCCAGAGAAAGGGAGGAGAGGGAGTCCTAAGAATTCAGAGTGAATCACTGCCATTCATGTAATTCAACTAAAGTACAATTAGGCCTCACAGGGACGCAGTTCGGGAACTGGGAAGTAAAACCACACTTGTAGTCTCTCAGCCTTTCTTTCTACTTCTCTTTTGTTTGCAATTCTGCTCCACTTTCTTTTCTCTAAACAAATTTGCTCAGTTTGTTCGTCATAATCCTGACCTAGAATGTCGCCCCCGGCCTAAATCTCCATGACCTTCTAGCTCTCAGCCCACAGGAAAGTGTGATATCCCTCTGGCTCTCAGCACAAATTCCTAGGAAAGGCGCTGACGGGGCGCCCCATTATTTGAGATGAGTCATGGGAGTCATGGGGGAAGGCTGGGCCTTCTGGTCCACTGCTCAACCAGTACTAAAGGTAGGGAAGGCTTCTTCAGAGACACACAGTCAGAGGAGGAAACGAAGAAACTGGGTAAGTCTCATGCTTATTTACTTGACCACTTCCCTATTTACAAAAGCAGGGGAATTATCTTGTCATTAGTCATAAGCCCATTAGCAAGACCACTGGACAAACGAATAAGCAGTTTGAGACATAGAGTTGGGTTGACTTTTTAAAGGACACCTTATTAGTCAACTTTCTGTTGCCATATATGATAAGTAACTGAGACAATCAACTGATAAAGAGGCAAGGTTTGTTTTTGGTTTACAGTTTTCAACCTTTCAGTCCATTATCCGTTGGTCTGCTTGCTTTGGGCCTGTGTCAGCACATCATGGTAGGGTGTACATGAAAGAACAAAACCCTTCAACTCATGGCCAGGAAGCAAAAGAACAAGGAAGGGATGAGGGCTCCACTATCACCTTCAATAGACAACAGATCTGCTAAGCTCCACCTTTTAAAGGCAGCACCACATCCTAATAATGTCTTTAACACATAGGCCTTTAGGAGATACTTTCAAACCAAACCACAGCAGAAGCCTTGTGTAATTTGAAGTCCGGGATGCAAAACTCAGACCTAGAGCCCCCAATTCATCTGGGAAAAAGCAAAACAGATCATGTAACAAGTAACTGCCTGGATATGATGGTTAAGCTTAATTGTCAACTTGATTGGCTTGGGAGCCATCTAGGGGGATCAGAAAACCACACTTCTGGTTGTGTCTAGGTGGGTCACAGAGGCATAAACTTGGGTGGGATTGATATCTGGTTCCTCACCCCTTCCTCTCAGTCATATTCCCTTGTTCTGCTTCCTGGCTACCATTACCTAAGCAGTTTTGTTCCCCCATGCCATTCTGTCATAATGTTTTTCCTTGGAGCCAGTTGACCATGAACTGAACTCTCTGAAATTGTGAACCAAATAAATCTCTCCTCTTTTAAACTGCAGGTATTAGGCTGTTTGTCCCAGAAACAAGAAAGCTAATTAACCACCAGCCTCTCATCTCCTGAGCACCTCCACAAAACTGAGAACCATGGTGAGTAGGAAGTATAGAGAAATGAAAAAATTCAGGGTATCTCATAGCCCAAGAAGAATGAGGAAATTGGCATTTAGGGCAGAACCATTTTTGCTGAAATATGCAGTGTGAGAAGTCCTGGAAAAAGCTTGGGAAATGCCAATAGTGCCCCAGATATTGTGACATCTAAAACAATCACACAAACTTCTGCACATATTTCTACATCACACCCAGAAGAGAATTTGAACCAAATGTCATGGAAGTGACCCTCAAGTTTGAGAAAATCTGTACTTTGGAAAAAAGAAGAGAAAACAGCTTTATATACATCAAGAAGAATATTGGTGTAGCTGAGGCAGAAACCTTTTGGAGATCAACATCATGATAATATTTGACATCAAATGGTCAAAGAATGGTCCTTTGACAATGGCCTCCTCCACGGAGCTATTAGAGTATACATGTATGCTTTTTAATAAGATAAATATCTTCCTAAAACAACTTAAGTACAACTCTACTCAGACATAAGAGGATGGAGGAAATGATTGTCTAGGGATTCTACATGGAGCATTTTTAATGAAGTCTCAGGGATTAAAATTAATATACATCTTCAGTTAAAACACATATAATAATATTGTTACTGAGAGATGCATTTATACGGTCTAATGAGGCATTGTCATGTCCTAATCGTAGTCTTTTTGAAGTAATGATCAGTCATATGTAGGCAATACATGATTGCAACATGCTGATGCACTGCCACCTTTAAACAGACAAGCGACATTGTTGGCTTGCCTCCTCAACCGTAAAGCACCTGTTTTGCCTACAACAGCTCTCAGCCTTCTGTCAATGTCCTTCCATGGTGGCCAAGCCACAGTGCCTCTTGATAAGTAGCCGTATCAAGATAAACATGATCAGCTGCATTTTCCAACAACACAAGGAAGAAATTAATATAGGAAGCAAACAGGTCTTATTCTGCCTACTCACCCACTCCATCCAAACCTGACAGTTTAATCAACGTGATATGTTTTAAAAGTAAATTTGATTGTATGGGGGAAGAAAAGCTGCTCAAAGGTCTGTGGTCACTCAGAGCAGAAATTCCAATGTCTGTTTCATTTTTCAGATAGGTATATATATATATATTTCTCCTTCTTATTCTCATTCCCAAAACAAAGATTAGAGATCAGGGGAAACTATCTTGGTACTGGCTAACTGACCTTTCATTTGGACAAATGTTTAGCTCCCCCAAGCCTTCCAAAATGCAATAAAGTTGGCGTTAGTAAAACCCTCTTCACCTGTTCTATGAAGTGGTGATTGAAGAGATCAAAAGAGCTTATGGATAAGAAAGGCCATAAAGCACAATGATGATAACTCAAGATGAAGAAGCAACCCAGAGTTCCACAATTCCCCCTGAGACCACTGCAGATAAGGCTGCATCCTGGGTTTGATTTGGGGGTCTTCCGTACAATACTCTAGTTCTGATCCAAGCCCTCTCGTGTTTGTCAATCACCTGTTACATCCTCTCATTCTTGTCTTGATGACAAGAAAGGACATCAGAGTGCAGTTCTGGCTAGGATGGGATTTGTCTCCCAAGGTTCATGTACAAGAAGCCTGGTGCTATGTGACAGTGTGCAGGTGACAGAAACTTTCTTGGGCTTCATGGAAGGTATTTAGGTCACAGGGCTCTACCCTTGTGACTAGGTTAATGCTGTTGTGGGGGAAGTAAACCAGGTCTCATGAAACTGGATTAGTTCCCATGGGAATAGGTTGTCACAGTGATGTCTGGCACCTTCCCTGGATCCTTCTTCTGCATGTGCCACTTATCACTCTTATAGGCATTCTTGCCATTGTGATGCCATCTGCCATGCGGCCCTCACCAGGTGCCAGCACCATGCCATTGAACCTCTACAAATGTAAGCTAACTAAACCTCTTTTCTTTACACATTACTAATCTTCAAACATTTTGTTATAACAACACAAAAAGGACACAAAGACAATTGGATACAAACTGCACACTCACCTCTAGAGATTTCCAACTTAAAGTCCTCTGTCTGGCATGATGTTGGGTGTTTAGTCTGACTACAAATCCCATAAAATCACAATCCTTGCCACTACTGAGATATTGGTTGCTCTGAGTCATTCATATGGATGCACAGACTGTCAGAGGTAGAAAAGGAATGCAGATTTCTCATTTTCAAGTTAATAAAACTGAAGCCCAGATTAGCAAAAAATCTCATTCCTCAAATAAGAGAGCTTTCTACTGAAAGTTGCCTCCTTTATAAATCCTCAAATGAGTAGGTGATATTTGAATACCGAATGATACTGCAAGACAGATGAGCATTGATTTAAATGCTGCTATCTGACAGACCTGGCCATCAATCATAACCTGATGTCTCAGGAGAGTCATCCTTCAGAAAAGGACTCAGGAATAGCATGAGCAGAATTTATAGCTAAACCACCTCTGCATGGAGCTGTCCTGTGCCCAACTGTTAAGGTTCTCAAAGTAGGGCAGGCATGAGAAATACCAGGAGGATTTGCTGGGTCCACCCCCAGAGCTTCTAATTCAGTAGGTGTTATGCTTGAGATCTGAAATGTCCCCCAAAGTCTCATGTGTTTGAAAGGTGACTGGATTTCACTGGTATTCCTCCTGATGAGCTTATTGCTGAATGCAGTTAGGAGGCAGGGCTTGGCTGGACATGGGTCACTGCAAGTGTGACCTGGAAGGGTGAATTCTTGTCTCCAGTTCTTTTCTTCTCTCCTGCTTCCTAACTGCCATGAATTGAGCACTATTCCTCTGCCATAGCCTTCTGCTATGCTGTTCCTGCCTTGGAGCCAGCCAACCTTGGACTGATCCAAAACAAGCATCTACTCCTTTAAGTTTTGAGTGTCCCATAAGGTGTCTCAACAACAGGAAGGCAATCAATACAGAAGAAAATTTGCACTTCTAGCCAATTCATGCTGATACCAATGTAGGGGACTTGGAAAACTGTGCTAAGGGAAAGAAGATCCATACGCAATTAATTTATAGGAATTTTCAGAAAATTGGTAAGTTCACAAAACTCTTACATGGTGTTATGGGCTAATTATCTCCTTCCCCCTGCCATTCATATTTAAAGTCTTAATTGCTGATACCTCAGACTGTGACTGTATTTGGAGATGGGACTTTAAGGAAATGATTAAGGGAAGACCCACTGGTTTTTTTCCCACTATGCATGTGCCCTCCATCACCCAATAAGCCAAAAGGTACAATGTCCTCTTCTGGCTTTTCATCCAGACCTACAAGGAAGAGCAAAAGAAGAAACATTCAGACTCTACGGTCAATTCTGCAGAATTCCCCCAAGAAATCTTTAGAGAGATGCAGGATCATGTCTCCAACGGAAAAGTTGAAATGCGAAGATGTGGCAAAAAATAACAAAGCTTGCTACAACAGGGAAGTAAAGAATTATGTTCCTCTCAAAGGTGATAAGAAAGGAAAGAGAAAAGATTCCAATGCTTCTAAAAGGATACTATTTGTTTTCTTCCTGTTTTCCTCTGAATATGCCCAAAGATCAAAAGGGAACACCCAGACAGACCCATTGGAGATATTACAGAAAAATTAAGTGAAAAGTACATTGAGCAATCAGCCAAAGATGCACAAGCATATGAACAGAGACCAGCTAAACTACAGGAGAGATACAAAAAAGGTACATGGCATACCACGCCAAGACCAAAAGTGAAGCAGGAAAAGGCATGGGCCACCAAGCTCAAAGAAGAATAAGCCAGAAGATAAGGTGAGGAGAAACAAAGCCGAAGAGGAAGAGAATGAAGGTGAAGAAGTGGCTGTCCTATAGTGACGTGTGTGTGTGTGTGTGTGTGTGTGTCCTTAGGCATTGTTTTGCTAAAAATGTGAATTCAAGAACAGCTCATTATCAGCTTCAATAGAAAAACTACAGATTTTTGGATAGTTAATAAGAGTCTCTGTAGAGAAAATACATTTTTAGAAATTCAGGTTGTGTGCCTGCAGATGTACAGGTCTTCCAAAATGTAAAATTGGGATTGTTTCTGGTGATAGACATCTTCTTTTAGATTCAGACATTTGCCTTTCTTTTGTGGTCCAATTAATTATGATGGAGATTCATGTCAAGCCAAAATGAGGTCATCAGCCAATAATAAAACAAAAATTTATATGATGTATATATTGTACATGCACCACTATACTTAAAGATATCTAAACATTAAATGGCCTAGACATTGTCACAAATTTCTTTGGTGACATCCCATTAAAGGTCAATGAGTTAGGTAAAACTTTCTTATGTATTAGATAAATGTGATTGATTAAAAGAGCTATACTATGTCAAAATGGAAATTTAAGTATGTCACAAAAATGTCATGATGTCATGCTACAATATTATGTATGGTTTTGATTTTTAAACTTCTGTGTAAAATTATATAACTATTGCCTGTTAGCATTCTACAGACATTCAACTTTTAGAACATCCATGGTTGTTAGCAAATAATGGTTTTATTTTGTGTTCAAAGGTGCTCGATATTCAGATAAAACAGTAATAATAAGCTAACTGCTTTCATTACAAAATGTTACATCATTAACCTTCTCTTCTGTATGTTCAATAAATGAGGTAGGGAGACAAGAAACTAGAAAGACAGATGGGCTAAGAGGACAGCCAAAATTTTGGTCCCTGCCCTCAGAGGTCAATAAGTACACAGAACATGAGGGAACCTTTTCAGCAACTCTTGCAACTCTGATGAGTTCTACAATCTCCTGATCAAGGATATTTAGGACCACAGA